>BPLR01013716.1:0-22354 GCA_021605095.1 Caerostris extrusa | reverse complement strand
CCCTGAGCCCAAAGAGCATCTGCACTCTAAGAACATGAATATAATATACAACATGAATATAACAAGTATTTTTGGACATGCATATACAAAAATAACATTATTGACTAATCACTTATGTTCTTTCTGCTTTATTACAGACTAAATCTTTTTTGTTCTCAATAAAATGTAAATATTTATTTCCATAACAAAAATCGAATTAAATACTTAAACCATTGTAATATTATTTAAGTTAAATCATTGTAAAATTATTTAATTCCTCATTTGCTGTTTCTATTATCATATAATATTTTTCTTTTTTATATATAAAATACGTATAAGCTAAATAATTTCCGATAATATTTTGTATATTCAACTAAATTACACAGATTACATATCTATTCATTTTTCTTTAATTACATGCAACTATTTATTTTACATCGATGTAGAAATTATTAGGATCAAATTTAAAATTATTTTTAAATTTTAATAATTTTGGGTGCAAAGTTGTATCAATAGCTAAAGGCAGGTAACTTCATACATTTTTTACGATCTAATATTAATTCATATATTATTATGAAAGTATTATAAAATGGGACATACTAATATTATTATTAATAATAAATAAATTTATGAAATTGATCAATTATCAATGAGGGCCTGGTGGCTGCCGAGTGTTAGCTCGTTGCCACAGATTTTGAGTTCGAGTCCCAGGTGATGCCATGGATGATTGTAGTGGTTCATAATGCACTTTAAACAGTAGGTCCTGTCTAATATGGCTGTAGAGCGTTGAGTGTAGGCTGAGAATCCTAGAATAAACTCCTCGAAAAAGGAAAACATTTCCTGTCTTGAAATCAGCCAGTAGGCAAAAGCACTTGGGCACCCATGGCGCTGTAGCACCAATGAAGAAAAAAAAATTATCCATGGAGGTTGACAATATTTAAAAATAAGGTATTTAAAAATTATATTACAAAAATATTTATTATAAAACAATTATCACACACGTAAATTTAATAAAATATTATATACTATAAACAGTGAATAATAAATCAATTACGATATCATTGGATTAATTGACTGTTGTTGTAAGTAATCTTCAGTGTCCTGCAGTGGGGCTGGCATCCCATGTGTGATCTACTCATGGATGGAGGGAAAGGGGGCAGCTCCTATTGTGATGGAGCAAACCGTAGGTAGAAGAGATTAATTGAAAGCACTATTTGTAATGAAGTCCGATATTAACAACGATGCATTTTTGGTTATCCAATTGATCCAATAGATGATTGATGAATTGTGATGGATGTGATCACTTAATGAACCATCCATACAGTTGAGCTGGAAAGGTTATTTAAAATCAATATTTCCATTGAATTCATAGGTTCAAATATTTATCAATGTAGTGAACTTTCTCAAACTCAATATTTATTTCTTTAGCGGGATGATAAAATGAAAAGCTTAATTGTTCAGAATTCAATTTTTCTTCTTCTATATTTTTCTTTTTTTAAAGCTATTTATATTAATTGCTAAAATCAAAAATGTTTCAAATGTATTTTACTTAAATGTATTATTGCATGATTAAAAATAATAGTTTTCTAATTTTAATAACATGATCATGACATGAAATCTTGGTAGCATAGTAATTTGTATCTTCTGCTTTGTGAATGAGAGAAGTGTCTTAAGTAAATTGATTAGATAGAAAAGGAGTAATATATATCACTTAAAAATGTATATTTATATTTATTAATTTTTTCTTTCTAATGCAGCTGGCCAACACTTATACAGCTTGATCTAAGACCACCGCTGCATAAAGCAAGTGCTGCACAGACGTTACTTCCTTTGCATTACCCAGGGGGCGCGTGTAACTTCTGGAAGATAAGCTAACAATACACCCGCAACGCTCTACGATCCTATTAGACCGGGTTCTACGGTTTAAAGTGAATTCCGAACCATTACAAACATCCATGGCACCACCGGGACTCGAACAAGAAACCTTGTGATACCGAGCGCCAGAGCGCTAGCCACTCGACATTCAGCCCTTTATATTTTTTTTATAATAATGTTTATTAATTAATATAATATATTTATTATTAAAAAAATTGTCAATTATAGGGTTATTTCATACCGAATCCCTTATATCGCTTAATTGTTTTAAAAGCAGCGTAGAAGTATTGTCTGAAAATACGGAAAAATCATACACATTTCTGCGAGAGAAAAATAATATGGTCCCTAGTGCGTGCGGTTGAATATTTTTAAATTTAAAGAAACATTATTAATAAGTAATTGTACGTAATTTTAAATAAATTTATTTGAAAAATTTTTATATTTGTAATTTTTTTAATTTTAATTTTCCTTTTTTGCGGCTTTATTCTGAAGTATTCTTAATACGAAAGGAATTATTATAATGAAAAAAAGAAATCAAAAACATTTGTCCATGTACATCGATTCAGAAGTTGGGATTTATATGTAGCCATTTTCATTCAAAGATTGTTACTCTATTTCAAAGCATCGTTTCTCTTTTGCGACAAACAAGGGAAGTGGAAAAACTTGCGGGCCACTTAGAAATGCATACTAACTCCGCGGATCGCATATAAAATTATATATCCCCCCCATATTAGATTTAGACCTATTGTCGACATTTTGGAGTGAAAAAGGGAAACATAATGAGTTATCATTTTTGTGTTTACTATTATTCTTCTTACATGTGATCATAGACAATATAATAATAATGATACTAAACAGTCACTATAAAGAAATATATAAAACTAAATATGAAATATTAAAAATATGTAAATATAAATGAAATGAAAAAAAAAAAATCATTAAAAATATTTACTTTGACTAGTGCGATATTTGTCTCTCCACTATTTCACTTAACGTGTTTTGTGTTTAACCAATTCGATTTTAGTAAGAAAAAAAAAACGATTTTCAGGTATAAGTTGAACCAAAAGCGCTAACAACTTCAACTAAGAGTCTGGTTTGCTCTGCTGTGAACAATCAACTGTGTCTATCTAGGGATGGTCAATGCGCCACTGATGTCACTTAAAGTGAAACATAGAACTTGTTATATTAGATGTTCCAAGATGCGCGCATCATGAGTTTGCAGAATAATTAAATTATATTCTGCAAACTCATAAATAAACAGGCAATATCTGTCCTATATTCGCAAGAATATTATTTTAATTTTTTCTCATAATTTCGACAGTTCATTTTTGAATATATGGATGCGGCCATAATTTTTTTTTAATACATTGGTTTTCACCACTTTGGCATTTATAAAATAAATATATTTTGTAAAAGTGTGATAAATCTCACGGGCAATGAAATATTTTCAAGGTAGGCCATGGATTAATCTCCCGTGGTCTAGACAGTTATAAAATGCTTGCGCAAAAAGAAATTCTTAATTAGAAGAGCATTAAATTTTCTAAATTTTAAATTTTAAATTTAAAGGCAACAGACTGCCCTTTAATAAAAGGAATAATTCAATAATTTATTTTGAACTAGAAAGAATAACAATCAATAATTTTCATTCAAAGTAGATTAGTTTTCAATAATTATAAACAACGCTCATAATTCAGAAAATTCATTTGGTCTTTCACGACCCATAAAAGTTCATCATCAACGGGAAACTCCTATCTAATAAAACGATAGGTCAACCCTTTTGTGACTGGACATTCCACACCTCCTGGACAGTTAACTTCTCACACCTGTTATGATAAATTCAGGAGGATTGTGAAATCGTCTGACTGAAATACCATGTTATGCACCATCCATTTCCCTACCCTCCTCCCTACAACCGTATTCTCCTAAAACAACAGTTTGAATACAGTCCAGAGTAACGCCATGGCTTCCGGGCACGATAAATGAAAAATGCTTCTGTGCGGTTATGACAAAAGGTTAACGGCAGAAAACCGCTAATGAAAAACTTGTCTAATTATGAGTGGTCAATAACTGCAACCACGACATCGGTGAGAGTTCATGAAACAAGCTGTTTAATTATAGGCCAGGATAAGGAAAAATGACTTGCTACAAATAATGATGATGGTTTAAACTTTCTCTGCGGAAATCTAAAACTGCAAATCAGTGGTGAATTTGAACTGTTAAATTAGAATGAAAATGGATATGTAATTGGTCAACCTACAAATCATAAATATTTTCCTATAAATATTTTATCATATATATATTATTTCGTCAAAAATATTTTTATCATGTATGTATATATATGTGTGTGTGTATATGACCATTTCTTCGTAACAATTAAATTATTAAACATTTCATTTAATTATAATCAACTTAATATAATGTGTAGATTTAAATTTAATAAAAATGTTATTATCATTGTATAATTTTAATTAAAAAGTCGCCATTAAAAAATATATAAAGCATAATCACTATTAATAATCTTGTTTTGTAACAATTACAGAAAATTACCATTTCTTCTTATAAGTTATGTATTGAAGGTTATGAAAGGTAAAACAATAATAATTGTAAAACATCTGTAAACGAGACTTGAGCAAATAAAACACAAAATTATGTACCGCACAACAATTCGTAGTTACTTTTTTTTTGTTAAAAATATATAGGTAACTATAAAGAACAAAGACTTGTTAACTACATTAAAGTCATGATATTTCTGAAGCAATAAAGAACAGCTAATAAGATAGATCGAACTGCAGGAGAAAAATTTTCTCAATGCCTTCCAAAGTTTTAAAAAATTATCAACAACTATGTTTTCCATTAAAAAGATAATTTTTACTTACATTAATGACTTCCTCATTTTGTTTTTAGGTCGCATACAAAACTGGTAACTACATTGACAGATGTTGGGACAAATATTAGTAACAGTGGTTCCACCTAAGTAACCATGTTTCCTCCCACTACAAGAGCGGTCCCTTTGCGTCGTACAGAAAAAATCATCAGCAAGTTCCGCTACTCTCGCCAAGAGAGGACGTACGGCAAAGCACACGTTATCGTTAGTTACGAGTCTCATGCCGAAAGCTAGAAGTGAAATCCTTCCACAAATGTATAATTAGATGTTTTAAATGAGAATTATGTTGTGTATTATTTGTATATAATTGTGGTACTTGTTCGCGTCATAATAAACGTGTTATTCGATTTGGGACTGATTTGATCTCACCCAGTTCGAGCTGCATCTACTATGCAAGGGCGCTCTTGTAGTGCGCATGGTTGCGTAGGTGGAACCACGATTACAAAAAATATTTATTAACATTTATTTAGTTTAAATCTTTTGTAATTATTCGTACAAGATTTTGACAGTTGAGATACTAGAGAAGTATAATTGTTGGTTTGGTTTGCCACTTTACTGTCTTGCTAAACATAGGGCTAAACAGACCGGAAACTACAGTTTAAAGGGAATTCCGAACCAAACATCCATTCCACAGTCATGATTCGAACCTGTGATTCAAAGTGTGAATTCGAACCGGTGATTCCACCGCCTGCAATACCAAGGTCAGAGCACTAGCCACTTCGCCACCGGGCCGCAACAAAAATTGTTGAGTATTACATGAATGACAATATAGATGATGCATTTTAAATAAAATCACCTATTTTACTTCCGTAATTTGTGTAGGTGTGGTTGTGTAAAATGTCGTGGGGTCTAGGAATATTTAGAAAGAAGAACAGGCTGTTCTTTTACAAAACCCTTAAGGCACATTATATACAAGATTTCATTTAAAAAGCAGAATTAACATAATAACAATTACCCAAAATTTTTCTACCTGACAGTTCTGCTTCTGCACAGTTCTTTTCAAGTTCTAATCTTTCAAAGTTCTTCCTGAATAATGCTGTTTATGCACCCATTATTGCTGGCCATTGGATAGATTTACGTAGTGATGTCTTTCAATAGATTTTTCCCTGGTTTATTAAATCTAATTGGGAGTTTACTATGAAGTTGTAAAACGATCATGTTTAGCAGAACATCCTGGCGCCGCTCTCATGTACAATTCTACATTTATCTGATACATCTTACATCATTTATTGCACATATTATACAATCTTACAAATCCTACATTTATATATTGAATCTTTTCAAAATATATCTGTATTATTAAAAAGAAATTAAGTTAAATTTCGCTAGGTCTGTAGTATGACAGTGCATTTAAAAGGGGATTTATAATAAGTTTCATTAAAGACATAAAAATGGCGTCGTAAAATAAAAATTCATTATTTAAACTAATTTTGATAATTTTTATTTCAATGATGGCATCACCTGCTTGAATTGAACTCGCTGAAACAAGTAAGCTTTTCATTCGGTTAAAAAAAAGACTGAATTCTTCACCTTTTTCGCATTCTTAAATTTTGTATTAACGATTAAATTTGCTTAAATTTAATAATTTATTAGCTGCAATGGAAATTTTAAATGTTAGCTTAAATGTGAAAGCGACGGCGAATCAAAACGATGGTAGTGACTAGTGAATATTGTGAACCATTCACCCATGCAGTGAACCATTCAACAATAGCAATAGTATCTATACTGACTTCTCCATCTCTCCAAAAATAAGCGAGAATTACAAGAACCCAAAACTGACAATGAAAGCCCTCACAAAAAGGCTGACAAAAGAACCCACCATTAGTGCCCAGACAAGGGGAAATCCATCTTGTATCATTCCACGATTAAACAGTCCATTTGTCTCTTTCACTGTAGCCATTCATAAAGAGTCACACTATTTGTTAGGCCTTCAGGAAAGAGTCTACTTCGAAGGAAGAATCTTCTTCACTGTCCTTTTTTTTTTTTTTATTCTTCTTCTTCTTATCCATTGTTGGTAAGGTCGTAAACATTTTCTACTCTAGGAATAGGTATTTTTGTGTACTGTACAATATGGATGGTATTTGTCTTGGAGATATAGTGTAGGAGCTGCTTCTCTGACCAAGGAGACTTGTCTAATCAGTTCAGTTGCCGAATTCAGACTGTGCTCAACCTGACTCATTTTGACCAAGGTTATTTCCAGAATTAAATCTCCAATGGCGAGCGCCAATAATTCCCAAAAGGTGCCAAAACCGGTTTATTGTACTTTAGTATCCAGGTTGAAAGAATGCATGAATATACCGTCACCTGCTTTTCTGGAACTGTTGCAAAAAGTTTTAGTATACATTGAGATTTTTACTATGGAAACTGTATTCCTCTACATAGTTGCTTAACTGTACTTTTTTTCGTGTATTATACAAGAGAATACTTGTTTGATTTTCAATTCCAATGGATATTATTTGTCATAGAGATAAAATGAAGGGACTGCTTCTCTGACAAAAGGGGACTTATCTCATCAGTTCAGCTTCAAATTTAAACTGTGGTCACTCGGACTCATTTTGGCTAAAACAATTTCAAATTAAATCTCTAATGGCAAGCGCCAATAATCCCCAAAAGACGCCAAAAACGGTTTCTTGTTTTTAGTACCCAGGATGAAAGAATGCATGCTTATACATTCACCTGTCTTGCTTCAGAGCTGCTGTAACAAATTTTTAGTGTACATTAAGATTTCATACTATGGAAAAAATGTTCCCCTGCCGCAGGTACTTATCTATATGATTTCATGTCTCTACAATAGAAAACTTGTTTGATTTTCAATTTCAGTGGATTTGGCAATTTATCTGACTTGTGATATCTCAATATCATCAATTTGGAATGTCAAAAATATCTCACGGTCTTCTGTTTTGAATCGGCTATAAATTTTTAACCTACACCAGACCTAGAAATGCCAACAGTCTGTGACGCGCAGCCCAATGCAGTTCAGAAAAACACACAAAATAATTAAAATATGTTGCAGTATTTACAACTACTATGTCAATTAGTCCAGGACAGTAGTTCAAGTGATTATCACTCATGTCAAAATGAATCAAGTAAAGTGGGCAAGTCGGAGAGTCTGCTAATCCAAATCTGTGAAGGTATTTCTCAAGATAATCCTGTCCAGTTGTTATTCTGAAATTAGCTACCACTACGTGTCTGGGCAAATCATGAAATGATATTAAGAAACTTCTCTAAGTCTTCTCTATGACTTAGTTGGAAACAATTTCATGATATCTGGTCTTAAACAAAATAATTCTCTTAATACTGTGATAGTCAACAAACTACCATAATAATAATAGGATATACTACTGTGTCCAAAAAGTAAGACCATTTTTTTTTTCAAAAACTCTTTATTTATTCTTCAAATTTATTTCATCATCTTCAAAATAATCCCCTCCGGACACAACGCACTTATGCTAACTTTTACCAATCCTCAATGCATGCTGCTAAAATGTCATCGGCAGGAATGGTCTTCAAAGCGCTCACCGATTCAGGTTGAATCTGTTCAATCGACTCAAAACGGTGTGGTCTTTTGAGTTTAGCGAATAGACAGAAGTCGTACGGTGTGAATACGGCGGTTTTGGAAAGATATGGGTTTCATTTTGGGGAAAACTTCACGATGAATCAATGCAGTGTGAGCTGGTGCATTCAGTGCTTTTGGTACTAAACGAGATTTTTGCGCGTTTGGGCCCGAAATGAAATTGTCCGATCCTTTTGAAATTCCAACATCCTCAGCAAAGTCTCTAATTGAAAATCGACGGTTTTTGCAAGCACCCAATCTTTAATTTTTTGGACGTGAGCTTCGTCGGTTTAGTTGTTTGGTCGACCAGAAGGCAATATTTAACAATAGTAAATAGAAAACAATATTTTTTCAATTCGTTTAAAAGGAAAAAAAAGTATTACTTTGACAACATTTCCAGAGTCCCAGACTTATAGTGACTTAAAAGAAGTCTTTGCTTCGGGGATCATGACTTATCGTTTTTGCAGAGAAGACTCCCATCGATATTTTTCTAAAGAAAGAAAAGTAAAGAAGATCTAACTTTCTAGAGAATGCCTATGATCCAAAAGGATTTTCGATAAGTATCTCTATCGTCTTTTGAAGAACTGTTTGTGCGTTCAATGCTATGCATGTATAAGAAAATCGTTTGTGCCCCCTTCAATTGGCCCCAGGAATTGTTTGGGGCCCCTTACCTGTGTATATCATTCAGACAGACGTTGTTGCCGCGAGATTTCAAAAGAAGAAAAGGAAGGTTTTTCAAAAGAATTGCAGCTACTTTGCGAAATTTGAATCAAACAAATCAAAAGATAAATGAACTGTTATTTTCCTGATAAACCCAGGATATAACATTAAAACTTAACATATGTGATAAACTATACATATTAGAGGCTAATCTGCTCATATTTGAAATTGAATTATTCAATTTTAAACTATTCACTTTGATTTTAGCTTTCAATAATTTTTAATTTTATTGAGCTTTAAATTTTGTATTATAGAATTAAAAAAATATCAATTTTTGAGTTTGTAGCGTCTCGGTTCAAGATAGACTATTCACAAAAATTAGTAATTTAAGCTACCGACGGGACTCGAATCTTTCGGCACCGGTCTTCAAATCGCTACTCACTCAGCCATCAGGCAGTTTGTAATATCACTATGTCGAAAAAAAAAAAAAAACCGTTTTTGATTTCATATAATGGAATGAAAATAACTTTTTACATCTTTTAAGTTGTCTGCTTTATTCTCTCATTAGAAAATAATAAATTACAGAAATGATTAATTAAAATTCGAATGCAAAATTGCAAAAGGTTTTACACAGCGTATTCGGAATCTGTGCACAAAAATGCCAGAAAGGCAATACAAATTAATCACAAATATAAGTAAAAAACATTCAGATCTTACCATATACGTAATGCAATAAGCGAGCCACATAAAACGAAACGACACACGTAAAAGGTTCCTACGAGCGGCAAGCACCAACAACAAGTAAAGGAAGAAATACCCTTTGTTAAAAATGCATCTATCAAATGGCTTACATTTCAGATCTGCGTTCAAACATTCGAACCTTAAGAAGCCTCGAAATTTATCTTATACAAAGATAGCTCCGAGTGTTTATTTTACAAAAAAAACCTTTTGATCTTATATTTTTTTATTCTTTTCTTTTTTGTAGCTCAAGATATATCTTGGATCGAAGAGAAAGACAACAAAAAAGTTGCTAAAGTTTTTGTTTATGACAGCTTGAATACAATCCTGTGAGAATAGATATATGTATTAAAGGACATCTAAAGCTTTAGGCTCCAGAGTAAACACGGTATCTGACATGAAATGAAATTTCCTTTTTTTAAAGGGGGGGTCCAAGCGACACTTATTTTTGATCAATGATTCCTCTCTTTCTAAGGCATCTGCACAAAAATATCCATTCCTCCCCGTAGGCTTTAAAAGTGAGCATGGTTCGTTTCAAAAAACTGATAAACTGACTATGACCTTTGAAAAGGGAAGAAAAATTAATGTATCTATATATATATATATTTATGTTTCTTACAACATTAGTCAAATTTTTTATTTATATTAAATTTTTTTAAAAAATATTTTGAGTTAGTTTCTCCCAAAACACTTTCATTTCCTTGTATCAAAAGAATAATAATCAAAATATATTCCAGTGATATTAAGTGAATTTCCAATTAATACAAACGAAAATGGCACCTTTGGGGCTCGAACCTGTGGTATCGTGAGACCAGACACACGGCCATGAGGCCTCTAATTTTATATTACTTTATCTTATCTAATATTATTTATAGCCAAATTATTTTGCTTTTTTAATCTTTCATTAAAATGCGTTTCACAAAACAGTTATTTATTACAGAGCGTTTTAAAATAAAACTGTAACCGTTCCTTTTGTCTATATGGCATTAGCTACTATAGCAAATCAATAACGCTCTCTTTAAATTGAAGGAACTTCTTCAGCAGTTTAAAAGGACTGTTCTAGAGAAGGGCCTGGGTATATCATTCTGCGGGTTGAAATGAAAGTTATGATACTCAGTGGCAGAAGGTGGAGTTGCTTAGAACAGACGATAATAAAAGGAAAGGGATTATTCACTTTCATTGTTGCAACACCCCATGGTGAGGCAAGGCCGTCTACCTACTCGCAGATTTCGAAAAAAAAGATGTTTTCCTTTTGACAGGGTAGGATTATCAGCGCAACGCCCAATGCATTACAATGGAATTAGGGGGAAGGGGCTGACATTCGAGTCGCTAGCGCTCTGGCGCTTGGTATCACAGTTTCTCGTTCGTGTCCCGGCTGTGAAAAAGATGTTTATAGTGGTACGGAATCCACTTTAAGCCGTAGGTCCCGGTCTCATATGACAGTAGAGCGTCACAGAGCTTATTCAGATCTCTACTCACCCAAAACTTTCTCAAACTGCATAAGGGTAACTCAGCTCTAGGCACAGTGACGTGGTGTGGTGTGGTAGTAAGTAGTAGTAGTCAAATTAAACAGTGGTTTAAAGTGGTTTTGGAATCACTACAAATATTCATAGGGACCGCCAAATTCGAACTGGAAACCTTGGGCACCGCCGGAGCACTAGTCACTCGGCCATCAGGCTCCAGTTTGTAATATAATCAAGACGAAAAAAAACCCTTTTTGATTGAATATAATTCAATAAAATTGACTTTTCTTATATTTAAGGTGCTTTTCGTATATTTAAGGTGCTTTTCTCTAATTAGAAAATAATAAATTAAAATAATTAATAAAAATTCAAATACAAAATTTCAACATTTTTTACACATCATATCCAGAATATGTACACAAAATGTCAGAAATGCAATACAAGTTAATCACAAATAGAAATCAAAAAGCAATCAGATCTCACCATACGCGAAATGCACCAAACGAGCCACATGAAACGGGACGACACATGTAATAGGTTTTCTAAAAACGGCAAGCACAAACATCAGGTAAAAGAAGAAATGCCCTTTCTTAAAATGCATCTGACAAATGCCTTACTTTTACAGATATGCTTTGAAAAATTCGAACCTTAAGAAGCCTTGAAATTTATCTGATACAAAAGATAGCTGCGTTTAGTGTTTATTTTACAGAAAAAACCTTTGATCTTCTATTTTATTCCTTTCTTTCGTTTTAGTAGCTCAAGATATATCTTGGATCGAAGAGAACGACAACAAAAAAAAGTTGCAAAAGTTTTCGTTTAGGATAGCTTGAATACAATCCTATGAGAATATATATATATTAAAGAACATCTAAAGCTTTAGGCTCCAGAGTAAACACGGTGTCTGACACAAAATGAAATTTTCATTTTTTAAGGGGGGTCCAAGCGACACTTATTTTTTATCTATGATCTTTTACCACAAAAACATCCATTCCCCGTAAGCTTTTAAATTGTGAATGGCTGGTTTAAAAAACCGATAGATAGACTTTCACCTTTGAACAGGGATGAAAAATTAATATGTATTTATTTTCTTTTTTTTATGTTCTTCCAGCATTTATAATTTTTTTTTTTTTATTTATAGTTTATTTTTATTATATATTTTGAATTTGTTTCTCCCAAAACTTTCATTGTTTTGCATCCAACTTATTATAATCAAAATATATTACCTTGAATTTATGTATTTTATTGTTTATAAATATCGCTCGTTTTACAAAACATCTATTGGATTGTTTGAAAAACTGATGAATAGGTCAAAGTCTATCTATTTAATAGAGAATAAAAATTAATTTACTATTTTGTCCAAAAATAAGACCAATTTTTAATTTAAACTTCCCGGGCATTTGGTATTTCAATTTTTTTTTTTTTTTTTTTTTAGGTTGTTGACACAGTCCTTGACATCTGTGTGAAATGAACGTGAAAATATTCATTAGTGCTTGAGTTACGCTTGGCTTTGTGTGGTCTTGGTCTTACTTTTTGGATACAGTAGTATAAATTTTTCTTTTTTTTTACTTCCAGCATTTGTCACTTTTAAATTTATATTTCATTTTATATTAAATATTTTGAATTTGTCCCTCCCAAAATTTTCATTTCCTTGTATCATAGGCAAAATAATCAAAATATATTACCTCGAATAAATGTTCTTTATTTTTTTATAAATGGCGCCTCATTTACAAATCGGCTATTGGCTATTTACATATCACATGCGGAGGAATCTGTACACAAAATACCAGAAATGCAATATAAGTTAATCACAAATAGAAGTCAGAAAGCAAATGTAAAATGTTTTCTAAGAACGGCAAGCACAAACATCAAGTAAAAATAAGAAATGCCCATTTCTTAAAATGCAGCTGACAAATTCCTTACTTTTCCAGATTTGCGTTCAAAAATTCGAACCTTAGGAAGCATCAAATTCTATCGGATACAAAGACAGCTGAGAGTGTTTATTTTACAGAAAAACCTTTTGGTGTTCTATTTTTTATTCTTTTTCTATTTTGTAGCTCAAGATATATCTTGGATCGAAAAGAAAGACGGAAAAAAAAAAAAAAAAAAAAAAAAAACGCGAAAGTTTTCGTTTATAATAGCTTGAATACAATCCTGCTAGTATACGTATTAAAAGAACATCTGAAGCTTTAGGCTCAGAGTAAACACGGCATCTGACATAATATGAAATTTTCGTTTTTTTAGGGGGTCCAAGTGACACTTATTTTTTATCTATGATTCCTCTCTTTTTAAGGCCTTTGCACAGAAATATCCATTCCCTCCTTAGGCTTTAAAGGTGAGAATGCCTATTGAAAAACTGATAGATAGACTTTGATTTTTGAATAGGGAAAAAAAAAAAAATTAATGTCTATATTTTCTTTTTTAAATGTTCTTCCAGCATTTGTCAGATTTTTATTTATATTTTATTTTTATTAAATAGTTTGAATTTGTTTCTGCAAAAACTGCCATTTCCTTGTATCAAAAGAATAATAATCAAAATATATTAACTTAAATCAATATCATCAGGGGCGAAACTACCCGTGGGCGGAAGCCGTCTGTTTACTGGTAGATTTCAGAACAAGAGATGTTTGATTGTAACGGAGAAGGGTTGTCAGTCCTACTCGCAATGCTCTACAGTCATTTTTGACATGGACTTACGGTTTAAATTGCACTCGAACCACTACAAACATTCATGACACCAAGCGCTAGAGCGCTAGTCACCCGATGTTGTGTATACAAAACAACTATTGGCGGTTTTTGTTTCTCAAAATGTATGATTAATTAGTTTAGTTCAGTGGTTCTCAAACTTTTAAGTCGGGGCACATTTAAAATTCTACAAATAATGTAGGCGCACTATAGTGTATATATTTCTGAGAATTATATTACATTAGTTAATTTACTATTAAAGAAATACACTCATGTCCATAAATTAAGGATAATCCAGAATCACACAGAAATTGAACTCTAAAATAAAAATTATCACACACATCTTGAAGAAGAATATGCAAATTACAGGAAACCACCAGATGGCGCGGATAGTACGTCACAATGACGAGAGTGTAAGAGAAAGGGTATATAAGGAATGGTGGCAAAAAAGTAAAATTGTTCACAAGCGCGTTAAAAGCCTTTCAGTGCAATAACCGAATAGTTACGGCACAAAGGAAGCCTTTGGATGATTTTTACGTGGTAGGGTATCGGACGACTGGAATGTGGACGTACCCAGCTGGAAGTATCCGAGGAACTTGGAATCGCCTGAGTGTCATCTCCAGGCTTTGGAAACGATTCCAAGATGATGGTAATGTAAGTAGATGTTACAGCACAGGTCGCCCCCCGAGTTACAGCGCCGAATGAGGACCGGTATTTGGCTTACTGCCAAAGAAACAGACGGAGCACAGCATCGGACCTGTCAGTTCTTTTCAGCTACCGGTACGACAGTTTCAAGGAAGACCGTGTACAGACGCTTACAGGGCACATTGGTCTATATGCTCGTAGGCCTGTCAGATGTGTTCCACTTACCGCAACTCACTGTCGCCTGCGATTAACCTGGAGTAGAGAGCATGCATTGTGGACACCACAACAGTGGTCTTGTGTGTGATGTTTTCCGACGAGTCCAGGTATAGTTTGAGTCTAATTCTCGCCGGACTTTCATATGGAGAGCCCCAGGTACCCGTTACCACTAAAAGAGGAACACCATTGAACGACACCGTTACTGCACTGTCAACCGGAATTTCGGAGGGCATTGCTTGATGAGTGGTGTAATATTCCCAAAGATCAGATTGATAATTTGATACTCAGCATGCCTAGGCGTTGCAGATCCTGTACTGCATCGTCCGGGAGACATACTCCATATTAATCATCATACTAGCCATGCTATACTGTTTTTGCAAAATAGGTTCTTTTTTAAAATTTGCTCAGGGAGTAAAAATCACAATTTTTATTAATTATGTCAAACATATAGCATCTTTTTTTGCTCTTTACCTTTTCTTTAATAAATAGACTTTACAAATAAGTCAAATTTGTTTTGCTGCTGTCTCTTTCTTTGCCCTGAACTTTATTATCCTTAATTTATGGACATGAGTGTATATAATGCGATAAAAATAAAATGAAAAGCACTCTAAATCTATTTTTTTCTTTGTGAGAAACATGAGTCTAATGTTCCTTAGCAAGTTCTTCAATGCTTGGGCATATATTTGAAATGGAAACTTCCAAATGTTAATGTTCAATTTCAATACATTGAAGATTTCCTCTCTATTTACACCACTCCGAAGGAGATACATCAGTTTTGAAAACCGGTAACCTAATATCGATGTTACAGAATATCGATATCTTAAATAGAAATTTATTTAATGTAAAATAATAAAATCATCATATTTAATTCGATGTTTTTGATATATATCGACTTACGATTCAGTAAAATGTATGCGCGTTTTCCGTTACCGGTTACATGTGTCCCTTATTTTCATATCAGCAACTACATTGAATTAATCCACCATTCTTTATTAGGCCAAATACCTGAATGTAATTCTTCATAAAAAAAACCCAGCCTATTATTCGGATATTAACTATCGTAAGAAAAATTTGATTTCTGTATATATATCTGTTTGTATATTTGTCACCTCTCCATTGAAAATAAATTAATAATCTACACGTACTTCATACGTCCCATTATCACTTATGCTTGCCCGGTTTGGGATTCAGTGGCAAAAGCTTGAATTAATAACATCTAAATTTTTGAAAAACGATTTTTATACGATTATTAATATGTAATGATTCTGTAAGAAACGAGGACATCCTTAATTCTTAATAACCTAGTGTCAAAATGTATATGCGCAGAATTTATTTATTTTCTTTAAAAAACTTGACACCATTTCATATTTCGAAATTCAAAACCTCCAGGATTAATATCACCCCCCTTTAATTTCAAACACATTCTGACATAGGATTTTAGGATTACAAATATAATCTCCTTGTCATCATTACTGCGATTTCATTTAAGCTTTTTTTTGTTATTTTTCATTAATTTTTCACTTAAACATTAATTTTTATCTAAAAAATTAACGTCTGACTTACGCTGATTTATCATGCAAATACGGACACAATTGCCTGTCTAACATGTCGCTAAAGAACATCTATTGCCTCTGAGGGTAATAAATAATGCATGTCAATCTCTTCTGCTCTTAATGGAGTTTTACCGCCTAAATTTTGAAAATTATTTGCATTATTTCGTGTATAGATTTAAATGTATTGTAAGAGTTGAATTTTTGATGTATAGTTTTTAGCATACATTACAAATTAATGAAAAAAAATTGTTGAGTTTGTAATTTCTTCTTCCTCAATGACACAACAGCCCCATGGTGGGCCAAGGCCGTCTGCCTACTCGCAGATATCGTGACATGAGATGTTTTCCTTTTACAGGGCAGGATTTTCAGCCCTAAATCCTACGCTCTGCCGTCACATTAGAAAGACCTAATGTTAAGGGGGGATTCTGAACCACTATAAACATTAATTTCATTGCAGAAACACGAACCCGAAACCTGTGGCACAGATAGCCAGATATTTGGCCATTTAATTTTTATTCTACTTAATCCTATTTAATAGTAGTTATAGCAAAATTATTGTGCGTTGTTTTAATCTTTCATGAAAATGTTTTTCAAAAAAACGTTATTTATTGCATGGCGTTTTAAAATAAAACTCTATTATTCCCTTTCGTCTATGTGGCAATAGCTATTATAGCGCATCAGCAACGCTCTCTTAAATACAAGGAGCTTCTTCAGTAGTATCAAGGGCTATTCTGGAGAGAGCCTGGATTTATCTTTCTACTGGTTGAAGTGAAATCTTTGATACACAGCGGACGAAGGCGGGGTTTGCTTATTTTGCAGACGATAATAAAGGAAAAGGGCTATTCTCTTTCATTGGGGCAACTCCCCATGATGGGGGAAGGCCCTGTACCTAGTGGCAAAAACTTTGACGCTCGGGACTAATCCCGGTTTTAGTACACTTGCAACCCCACCAGGTTTCGGGTTCTAATCCCGGCTGTGCTATGGATATTTATGGTGGTTCTGAATCACCATTAGATAATAGGTCTCTCTCTCATATGACTTTACAGCGTCACGGAGCCCAATTAAATTTATAAACCACATCATTCCCAAACTGTAAAAGCGAAACTTAACTCTAGAATCGTTGATGTAATGTGGTGCGGTGTAGTAGTAGTAGTAGTCAAATTAGACAGTAACCTACGGTTTAAAAAGTGGTTTTCAAACCACAATGCACCGCCGGAACTCGAACCTGAAAGATGTGTCACCATCAGAGCACTAGCCATCAGGTTCCAGTAAGAAGAAAAAAACTTTTTGATTTAATATAATTGAATTAAATTAACTTTTTAATATTTAAGGTGCTTGCTTATTTCTCTCATTAGAAAATAATAAATTAAAAATAATAATAAATTAAAATTCGTATATAAAATTTGAAAATGCTTACACGAATTGTATACAAAATGTCAGAAATGCAATATAAGTTAATCACAAATACAAGATAAAAACATTCTGATACGCGAAATGCAACAAACGAGCCACATAAAACAGAACGACACATGTAAAAGGTTTTCTACTAACGGCGAGCACAAACATCAAGTAAAAGAAGAAATAGCCTTTCTTAAAATGCATTTGACAAATGCTTTACATTTCAATCTGCGTTCAAAATTCGAACCTTAAAGCCTTGAAATTTATCTGTTACAAAGATAGCTGCGCGTGTTTATTTTACAGAAAACCCTTTTGTTCTTCTATTTTTGTTCTTCTTTTTTTTTTTTTTTTTTTTTTTTGAAGCTCAATATATATATTTTGGACCGAAGAAAAGACAAAACAAAAGTTGTTAAAGTTTTCGTTTATGATAGCTTGAATACAATCCTGCTAGAATATATATATATATTAAAGAACGTCTAAACTTTACGCTCCAGAGTAAACACAGTATTTGACATAAAATGAAATTTTCATTTTTTTAGGGGGTCCAAGCAATACTTATTTTTTGTTCTATGATTCCTCTCTATTTAAGGCCTCTGCACAAAAATATTCATTCAGTCGTAGGCTTTAAAAGTGTGAATGGCTGGTTTAAAAAACTGATAGATAGACTTGACCTTTGAATAGGGATAAAAAAATTAATATATATATTTTTCTTTTTTATGTTCTTCCAGCATTTATCATTTTTTTTATTTATACTTTATTTTTTATTAAATATTTTGAAATTATTTCTCCCAAAACTTTTATTTTTTGCATCCAAAGGATTTTAATCAAATATATTACCTTGAATTAAAGTATTTTATTGTTTATAAATAATGCTCGTTTTACAAAACATCTATTGGCTGGTTAGATGAATAGGTCGAAAACTGATGAATAGGTCAAAACTGATGAATAGGTCAAAGTCTATCTATTGAATAAGGAAAAAAATTAATTTTCTACTTTGTCCAAAAAAAAAAAAAAATAAGTTTTCAATTTAAACTTTCCGGGAATTTAGTATTTCATTTTTTTCCCTTCTTTTTAGGTTTGTTGGCACAGTCCTTGACATCTGTGGGAAAAGTGACGTGAAAATATTCATTAGTGCTTGAGTTACGCTTGGCTTTTGTGTGGTCTTGGTCTTACTTTTTGGAAACAGTAATAAATTTTTTTCTTTTTATGTACTTCAAGATTTGTCACATTTTTAATTTATATTTCATTTTATATTAAATATTTTGAATTTGTTTCTCCCAAAATTTTCATTTTTCTTGTATCATAGAAAAATAATCAAAAATATATTACCTTGAACAAATGTCATTTAATTTTTATAGATATCACCTCATATACAAATCGGCTATTGGCTATCTACATATCATATCCTGAGGGAATCTGTACACAAATGCCAGAAATGCAATGCAAAGTTAATCACACATAGAAGTCAAAAACTTTCAGATCTAACCATATACGAAATGCAACAAACGAGCCACATAAAAACGGAACGACACATGTAAGGTTTTCAAGGAACGGCACGCACAAACATCAAGTAGAAGAAGAAATGCCCTTTCTTAAAAATACATTAGGCAAAATGCTTTACTTTTCCAGATCTGCGTTCAAAAATGCGAACCCTTAAGAAGCTCAAATTCATCTGATACAAAGATAGCTGCGAGTGTTTATTTCTCTGAAAAACCTTTTGATCTTTATTTTTTTTATATTCTTTTCTTTTTTGGTAGCTCAAGATATATCTTGGATCGAAGAGAAAGACGAAAAGTTGCAAAAGTTTTCGTTTATGATTTTTTAATACAATCCCGTAAGAATATATATATATATATTAAAGAACATCTAAAGCTTTAGGCTCCAAAGTAAATACGGTGTCTGACATAAAATGAAATTTTCATTTTATAGGGGATTCCAAGCGACACTTATTTTTGATCTGTGATTCCTCTCTTTTTTAAGGCCTCTGCACAAAATGTCCATCTCCCGTAGGCTTTCAAAGTGTGGATTATTGGTTTGAACAACTGATAGATAGACATTGGCCTTTCAATAGGGAAAAGAAAAATTAACATATATATATATATATATATATTCTTTTGTTATGTTGTTTCTAGAATTTAGCAAATTTTATTTTTTATTTTATTTTTTATAAAAATATTTTGAATCTGTTTCTCCTAAAACTTTCGTTTCCTAGCATGAACAAAATAATTATCAAATCAATCAGTATTACCATGAATCAATTTCTTTTTTTATTATTTTTTATAAATATCGTATGTTTCACAATTGGAAGGTGTTTAAAAAATGGAGTGTAAAAAACCGGAAACTACATACCATTTCACTTTTCTAGTGATGACAAGTCAATGACCTTGATTAAACAGTGGTCTTCGAAGTGTGTGGTACCTTCCACATTAATGATGGCGAACAATATGCATATGGTTTAAAATAAATAAATAATGAACAATTTTTTGTTGACAACATGCACACATATATACATATACTAGCACATGTCCGGCGTTGCCCGCTTTAGAAAAATAAGTAAATAAATAATAAATTGTCAGTAAACATTTCTATGAGATTCTGAATTCTAATACAAAAAAAGTTGAAAACATTTTAATTATGAATCCAAAACTACAAAAAAAAGAAGACAGTAGATACAAACAATAATAAATCCAGAAGTAAAATATGAAAATAATGTCATATGCTAGATCTGTGATATCATTTTCCATTCGTAATTCTTTAACAGACGATTGTTAGTGCCATCTGGTGGCAATAAAAAAATAAGCTTTTAATTTAATTAAAAACAATTACTAATATAAATATTTTCGTAAATTTCAGCTATTCATAAAATAAAATAGTATAAGTCCATTTATTTTGTTTGAATTTTTATAGTTTTTAAAATTATTAAAAAATGATATAATGTGTTGTTTTTAACAATGTAATACAGTGGTGGCAAAACCGCTGACCGCCTTGAATATTTTTGCTGCCTGTGAGATTTACTTATTTTTACAAAAATTATTCATTTTATACTAATCAAAGAAGTGAAAACCAATGCATTAAACAAAATACAGTATGTGCATCTTTATATTCAAAAATTAACTGTCGAAAGTATGAGAAAAAAATAATTTTGTTTTTAAAATAATATTATTTGCGAATATAGGACAGATATTGCCTGTTTATTTATGAGTTGTATGCTTCCCCTTTAAGTGACCTCAGTGACCATCCCTAGTTACGCACAGTTGATTGTTAATAGCAGAGCAAACCAGGCTATTAGTTCAAGTTAGCGCTTTTGGTTCAACTTACACCTGCGAATCGATTTTTTGTTTCGAAAATGAAATTGACCCGACACAAAACACCTTTAAACACAATGAACTCCTTTTAACAGCATTTACGATGTGCAAATACCCAAATTGAGATCGATATGCAAAATCTAAGTGAAAAATATTTATTTTTGTTTATTAATTAAATTATATTTATTTTATTATTATTAAATTTTATTTATTAATTAATTTGATAAATATTATTTTATTATTTTATAAAATATTTATTTTTTTAACGTTTTCATTTGTTTTATTTCGTTTATTTTTATATATATTTTATATTTCATTTTTAGTGTTAAATATTTCTTTACAATGTACGTTTAGTATCATTACTATTATATTATCTATGTTTGCCAGTAAGAATAATAGTAAACACAAAAATAATAATTCATTATGTTTCAATTTTTTACAAAGATATGTCTATAATGGTTCTAAATCTAATATGGAGGTATATAATTTTATATGGGGCCCGCGGAGTTAGGTTGCATTTCCTGCAAGATCAATTGGATTGGCCATCCCTGATCTAATGCATTACTATAAATGCGTTAAAAATATCGTTTATTTAATTAAAAAATAAATATTCAGAATTTTTTCCGATTTTTTTTTTTTTAGAATAACATTTTTAAAAAATAGAAAATTACATTAAATTATTTTAAATAAATGGTATTAAAAGACGATACCTTGCCAGTTTAACAGGAAAAAAATATTTATAAAACAACTAAAAATTATTTTTGTACAAATAAATGATTAGATAAAAAAATCGTCTGCTTTCATTTGCTTAGATTTAATCTAGTTTCAGAAGGTTTAATTTTAGTTTACTGGGGAATTTAATTTCAAACAATATGCTAATAAAAAGCAGACGAAAAATTGCAGTGGAAAATTTTTAAAATTGAGATTTTAAAAATTTGAAAAGGAAATATAAAAATCATTGAAAATAATCATAAAAATCATTGGAAAATCATTGAAAAAAGTAACATAAAATCATATTTAAAAATAATTTACAAGAATTACAACTAATTAGAAAGGTACCAATTTACGCTGTGCTCCAGATTTTGTACAACATTTCATCATTTTCATCTTAAGGGTAAACGATCAAAAAATGTTTGTAAATTCTAGGCCTATACTAGACCTATAAAGGCTTCAAGAAGAGAGGTTGTTGGAATGTTGAAGGAATGCTTTCAGGTTCATCGGAACACTTTAATTTTTATTTACAAGCATTATATATATACATATATACAAACAGAACTCTGTTATTATGCTATTTACAACGGAATGAAATTTAAAAGATACAAGTTTTATTCACTAATGAAGTTCACTTCAAGGTCAGGAGATTTTCAGGTTCTTGAATCTACGATTAATGTAATGCATGACAC
>BPLR01013715.1:0-151266 GCA_021605095.1 Caerostris extrusa | reverse complement strand
ATAATTGAGGGAAATCACACAACTAACACATAATTAAAATGAATCCACTAACATTATAAACTAGTGGACATCCCGCGGTTACCTCGGTAGTTATGTTGGGGTAAAGAGTATCGCATATGTATGTATATCGATGTTTGGAATGTATATATCCTGAATAAAACGTATGATTTTTTATCCTGAAAACTCTCAAGAACGGTAAAGCTAAATTAACTAGTCTAGAAATTATAGATAATGGCAGAAAAATTAAAAACTGTTTTGGGCCCCTTGGTACTTACTGGAGTAAACAGTATGGCCCCAAGGCTGGAAAGTTTGGGACCCCTGGTCTAGAGGAAATGCCACTCCGACTGAAGTTACTGTAAATCCTCGAATGTCGGACACGAATGATTGTCATTCCCTCACAGGAGAGACAATAGCCTTGTTTTAAAAGTAACTTGCTATGCACAGGAACAGGCGAATTGTGTACTTATTTGAATTAGCTGTTCTTCTGAGTATGTGGCTTTTTATACTAGTAATACTCTTCGAAATATAACTGCTTACTTACAAATTCAATATCTCGGTTGCTTGTATTACAAAAATGGAAGTAGCAAGCAAAAGTTGCAGTTAAGAATATATCAAATCTTTGCGACTTGCTTCAGTGCTGTGTGTATTGAGAAGTCAATGGCAATTCATATGCTGTTCAAACTCCATCATTCTTCTGTAATTACACTGTACATTGTTAAATACAAGAGTAACTAAATAAGATTTTTTTTAACATAAACTTTTGAGCATCTGCAATTATAATTATTCTAACATTACACACTGTTACTTTGCTACTTGCTTCATTTCAGTGTGCATTTTGAAGTCAATAGTTAATCGGTACAATTTTATCCTAAGAATTCAATCAAGTTTTATTCAATGTGATGGCACTCTTATTTCGTTCATATAGTAACATTCTATGTTAGTCACAGCAAAGCAATTTTATAATCGTGAGCTAGGCAAAATTTTTCAAACTGAAGAACCATAAAATAATAACATAAAAAGCATTCAATTTCGAAAGAAACAGAATGTTGTTCATATCCTTCGTCCTTTTTATACTAAAGGAGATTCTGCATCGCTACGTAGTTTCTTTTCCTCGTGTATTTTCTTCGGGAGAAATTTTTTTAGTATTTTTATATTAATTAAAAATATGAATTTTACAAATTCTACTAGGGCAAAAATAAAATATCATTGATAAATTATGCAAATTTATATGTAATGATAAACATACAAAGTATGGCATTTTGTTTGGTAAAAATATAAATGACAAATATTTAGCAACATTAAATTTACATTCATTTTGAGTTTTAAAAAAAAAAAAGTAAGATTTTTTAGAAATCAATATATGGTAGTACTTTTCTTGAAAAATAGTATAAATAGTCACTAAAAATCGCCAAGCTGCCATCGTATATGATGAACTACAAAAGCCTGAAATACATACCCAATTTTAAATTGGTCTTCACCAAAAACCTCTCGAAATGCATCAAGGAGGAATGGGGTTAGCTTCCCCTCACTTCTCATAGGAGTATACATTTTCTCGGCTCAGGATCAATCACTTTGCAACAGCTGAAAGTGTAGTCCATATCCCATCTGTAATTGTTTTGACGTATAAAGGTCACACAAAATCGCTAATTCCTGGAATCTCTTTATACATGACAGTGAATATCTGCTATCAGATGCGAGTGACAGATTGTTGTTCTCCATGGTACAAAACACTAATTACATGTAATATAACTGCCACAACGCTGCTTGTCTGCTGTAATAATTGAGTGATGGGTTGTTATTAAAGAAAATACATTCCTCTCTTCTAGAAAGAAATGCTACATACAATTATCGAAGTTTGCACCATATACTCAATAACGTTACTTTTGAAACAATCATATTCATTCAAAAGTTCCAATATACCAGTAAAAGTATATGGCTATTTTTTCATGAAATTTTCATGTTGAATCCAAACAAAACTAAGAGACAATGCAAACAATCCTAACAAATCAATGGGAGACCAATTTGTAATGGCCAATCGGATTTCTGAATTGTACTATCTTTACTGACAGTGTTGACTAAAGATGACTATATGCACTCTGTTTTATTATTACTGAATGGAGGAACTAGATAGCAGAAAGAAAGGATGCCTTTTACTTAAGTGAAGCATCATAAGCGATAATGGAGTATATTTTATTAGTATATGCGAAAGAGCTAGTAAATATCGATTTCCTTTCAAATAACATCACTGCCTCATCTGTGGCTAAAAAGAAGAGGTGAAGATGGAAAATAAAATATAAAAATATTAAATTAAAATTACTTCTAATTATAATACATGCTAGAAAATTGCATGGTTTTAATAGATAATATATAGGATTTTATATTAGTATTAAATCAGTTTATTTATCAGTTTTAAAATTTTTAAGTCGCATTTTTTATCACTTTTAACAAACATAATCATTGATAAATAACCGAGAAACAGTAATGAAATAAAGTAATGTTTTATCAAAAAATGAATAAAATGTATTAGTTCGTATCATGTATGGATATGTTCGTACTCGTTCTTTAACAGTAAACGCGCATTTCTCTATGGGACTGAATCAAGCTTATACTCAATATCTCTAATAATAGGAACTATTTTAAGTGGGTTCAATGGGTAGATTCTAAAGGATTCGTTATCAAATGGGTTCCATTGCAAGAATTTCGTCTATGCTTGTATAATATATAGAGAAGTCTAATAGCATTCAAATTAATTTCATTCGAAATATTCCTTTACTCTAATTAAAATGCATGAGCATGAATGTCATACCATACTGGCTTCAATATATTAGCTCAACAGTAAATTAATTAGTATTATACGTGATAATGCTAACTATCTGTAATAGTTAAAAAAAAAATGGTCTGCAAATTTAAAACTTTGAACGAATGGATAGAACAATGAGCGTACCTCCCTGGCGTAAACACTACAGAACCTTATCTTAATACATAAAATAATTTAACCACTGTTGGACAATATTTGTTAATAAAACAAACTTAAAGTAAGAAAAATTAAATTCATTATAAAATATTTTATACAAATTTTATCTCGAGGAAATTTAACTTTCATACTTTTTCAACTGCAAATATAATCTCGCAGATTTTTTTTTTTTTTTTTTTTTTTGTATATGTGTGTGGTATAGAATCTTTTTATGGTGCTCCATTTATATATACCACGAACATCTCACCGACGTGTGATGAAGAGAAGGCATTGAAGTTATTAGATTAACTATCCTGAATTTGGAGGTCGTATGGGAGAAAACCCGGATATATCCCACCATGAAGCTTGAATATAGATGCACACTCATCATTGTGTCTTCTCGTTTCTGAAGCGGCCAATTGGCTATCGCTATGGCCGTTAGTACCACAGGCTTCAGGTTCAAATCCCGTAAAAAATAATCGAAGAATCACAAAATGAGAAGTCAACGCTCATCTATCAAAAGAGTTAAAAATGACCTAAGTGTGCCAACATGGAGCGTAAAGTGACTAACCAAAAACCACACTAAACCTCGTTTCTGAAAGCAGTGACAGCAACAGACGTCACCAGTGGATTCTAACCAGCATCTAAAACATACTATATAATTCATATAACTCGCTACCACTGAATAACGAGTTATGAAATTCAAAAAAGAAAGAAATGAATCATTCTGCAATGATAAGATTTAAAATGAAAATGAGATCGAATTATTGGTAGCAAGACAATTAATTCGTAAACAATTCACATTTATCCCTGTAAGCAAAGTTGATTTTTAAGATAATAATTATTTAGATTTATAAAAACAATATATGGATTGCTGATATTTAAGCAAATGTAGATAAGCTACTTAAATTAAGTTTCAGCACACAGTTGAAGTAAAATTCCCTGACTTACTACTTCTGTAATTTTTAGAATTGAGTGGTAGATTTTCAGTCGGTCTATTAAAAAAATTATTTTTTCTGTTTAATTAAATTCCCCAAAATATGAATTATTTAAAGCCCATGAACTAATAATGTTTCTTTTTAGAAATATTATGAATTCATGAGAGATTGAATATTTTAGAAACCTAAGTTTTGTGTTTTGTGATAGATATATATTGCTTGAAATGTTTTCTATTTTTAATACTTAATGGCATGGTGAAAAACTAAAATTTGTTTAATGCTAATCCTTCTATTATCCCAACTGCCGTCTTAAAAAAAAACTGAAATACAGGCTACTCGATGTAAGGTTGAAATTTATAACGATCGTTAGCGAGTTACCCTGAGAACTTTAAACACCGAAGGGTCTTTAAAAAGATGACGATAAGTATGGAAAGCTTTTTCCACAAATCCATTTTATCACCCCAGCCATTATTTCATAAACGCCTTAATAGTCGCTAAGGCTACCTTCAGCTCTATGCTAATTCAATGCAACACGCTTCCTTTGGGCTTCATGAATACTCAGTCCTTCCTTTTCTGAAGTAGGTTGAGGGCGTTGAGGATTTATTTCAGTTATTAAGACGATTGAGTCTATTTGTAGTGTCATTAAAACAATGAAAAGTCGATAATGTAAGAAGCATATAAAATTATAAGTACTCTAAAATAAAATTATTAATATACTTATTTGTATTTTAATCATGAATTATTCTGTTTTAATGTCCTTTCTATTATTTTTTTTTTCATTGAATATTCATGAGCTTTATGTTCCACTAACGTATGAGGGTGATGAGGGAATCTTATTGCCTTCAGGTAGAAATTTTAGAATATAAAAATAGTGAAAGTTTACTTTATTTTTACATTGAAAGAAGTGAAAAAGTTTACTTTAGTTTACATTGAAAGAAGTTACGTTGAAAGTTTACTTTAGATTACATTAAAAACCAGCTTTGTGCAGCACATATCTGACTAGCACCCTAAACTATAATCGATTCACCCATTTCCGTCTATAAGTGACCAATTAGCCAATTGGCTAATAATATTTTTATAATTGTATTTTAACATTTTAATTTCTGAAAATTAAAAATTCTTTTAATGCAATTATAATCTCAATCTTAAAATTCCTCCCGAAAGGCAAGAAAATTCCCTCATCAGCCGTGCACATGTAAGTGAACAATGTGGAACTAAGTGGGAACATGAAGCCTAACATTTATGAAAGAAATAGTAGAAATGAAATTTAAACAGGATAATTCATAATTAAAATGTCAATAAGTATATTTTACTACTTTATTGTTTAAGTATATTTTAAAGTATTATAATATAAGTATACATTATAATGGTTTTTAAGTTATTTACTATATTTTAACAAATAGATATTGTATTTTAGATACTCAAAATAAATCCTTCACCCCTCAACCTGCTCCAAAAAAGGTAAGGAATAAGTATTCATAAAGCCCACTTAGCGAAGCAGCGTGTTGCATTGAATTAGCATAAAGCAGAAGCTAATGTTAGCGACTATTAAAGCGTTTATGAAATAATGGCTGAGGTGATAAAATGGGTTTGTGGAAAGCTTTTCCTACTTATCGTCGTCTTTTTAAGGACCTCTCTGTGTTTAAAGTTGTCAGGGGTTACTGGATAGCTAACGATCGTTATAAATTTCTTCCATCCATTGAATAGACTGCATTTTAGTGGGGTTTTTTAAACGACATTTGGAAGGGGATAATAGAAGGATTAACATTAAACAAATTTTTATTTTCTCACCATGCCGTAAAGTATTAAAAATAGAAAACATTTCAAGCAATATATATATCTATCCCAAAACTTAGGTTTCTAAAATATTCTATTCCATACGAATTCGTGTAATACCTAAAAAAATAATATAAAATAGAATTGTTTATGGTATTAATTTTAATTGAAACAATAGTTGATCAATTCATTCACCATGATTGTTAACAGTAAAAACATGAATAAATTGTTTTCGACTACACTACTACAAAATTTCCATCACACTTTTAGTTTAGTATGTCGATCTACGGTCATTTTTTCGCCCACTTTAGGCTGATTAGACTGGGATCTACAGTTTAATGTGGATTCCGTACCACCAACATATAATCATGCCTGAAACCTGTGGTACCAAAGATCGGAGCATCACACTTTTAAGATAATCCAAAATATTTGAGCCTTTATTAAAAGTTATCTTTTAAGTGTTACTGTTATATTTTTTACAGAAAAACATGTGAAGCTATATATTAATTTACGAATGAGATTTTCAAATTTTTTTATGATGTTGCATAAGTGATATTCTTAAAAGTAAATGAGTAAAATGCTTGTAATGTATGCAGGAGGCACAACCGTTATTATAGTTCGGGGCCTCTTGATTGCTGTGTTATAAAATCAATCAAATACAAACATTAAAAGATTCTTCTTCATTTTAAAATACTCATGCGTGACAACTCCTATAAAGCAAAGTAATCTGAGACTGAGAACAGGCTATATTTACTTTTAATTTCAATAGAAGTCGGTTGCTTGAATTTGATAAACACGGAGATTTTGTCCAAAAATCAATCAATTTGGAGGACGTCAGAAAAATGCCGAAAACCGTCCACTGTTAATGATGCAAGAGTTGTTCAACACATGATAATTAACTCGCTAATTGTTTGTTCCGGAAAAGAGGGATGGTGCGATAAATCAAACAAATAGCCTCGTGATGCGCGAATGTAGGACACACGTTGGTTCGATAATTTGAGCTGCAGTGAAACATTTTACCAGGTGTGAGAGCATACTAATTGATTTTTTTGAATAAACTACAGTTTCTTGAATTAAAGAAAAAAATGTAAAGAATTACTATTATCTTTTAAAATTAATCATCACTAAAAATATTCAATGATTCATTTATTTTAATATAATCAATGTTTTGTTCGATTACCCATCAAATAATTTTGGTGAAGGTATTCAAAAAAAGGTTTCCTATAAAGAGCAGATTTAAAACGGAATAGAATATTTACTTTAACAAAGCTTAACCCTTATGTACACACCATTTGTTTTGGTCCTGTAATGTAGGTTACTTTTAATTTTATATACACTCTTTTGTAAAGAGGAAAAGTAGGACCATTAAAAATCGTCCGATCATTTAGAAATTTTTCTACACAGTTTCCTATATATCTGGAATTCAAATAATTCATTTTTTTTTATAGCCAATGATTTTTAACTTTGGTCGTAGCGCTTGTTTTTACTGGACATGCAGCATCGTATAAAACATATAACGATTACCATTTCTACTTTATCGGAGTTGTATGTCCTTTAAAAATTCAATCAACTCTGCCGTAATATTACCGAACTTCATATGGCTCAATAATTCATAAACTTATTTATTAGGAAAATCACTCCCCGTTTGGAAATTTACTCTTTTTTAAGTTTTTCTCAAATGGGAAGATACAGTAAAAACGTGTGTTATAATATTATCAATTTATGTGTTAAAATCTATGAACATTTATGAAGTTCGATATTATGAAACTATTTATTAAAATCAATTCTTTTATATTCATAATACACAAAGAAAATTAATATAATCAATTGTAATATGACAATAAGAATAACGAATAACGCTATAGTGACTAGCGCTGCGACTCTCCGTGCCACAGGGTTCTTGACCAGGCGGTGTCATGAATAGCTGTAGTGGTTTTGGAACCCACTTTAAACCGTAGGAGACGATCTAATACGACTGTGGAGCTTTTGGGCGTCCGGCTAACAACCCTACCCATGTGAAAAGAAAATATTTTCTGTTTTGTAATTTAATAGTTGGCAGACGGCCACGTAAACGAAGTCTGTTTGTAAACGAAGAAATAAGTACCATACAACTAAACGAGTAGCTATAGTGTACTGGCATCACGTGATGAGCACGTTGACTTAAAATTGGCAATACATATTCGGGCTCTATTTTTCAATTCCTTCTTTTAGTTCACACTCCCCTATATATATCTTGTTCAAATTTTCAATCGTTCATAAAATACTTTTTTCATGCATCCACTCAAGTTCAAATACATTTTAAATTTGTAGTTAATGACACTTGATGTTAATAAAGTTTTTTTTTTCAAATATGAATTCATTAATTAAATTTAATTCATTAATTTTAGTTATTTTTAGATTTAAGTTGAATGTATCTACCACTAGGTGGCCCCAGATGTAAGAGGAAAATTTCAACTTTATTTATAAAGGACTTTCTGCAATATAGTGAAAAAAAGTAGGAATTGACTTTAAAAAAAAATTTATATTACTTGTTTTTTACAACTCTCTGGTTGTGAAAGAGTAATAAATGATGAACATTTAAGCATGTACTTTTTCATTATATCCCTAACTTTGAGGAACTAGAGCCATAATGAATTATTTAAAATTAATAATTATGCTATATTATCTAAGAAAATTAAAGATATACAAAAGACAGAAAATCACCACTATATAATAAAAATTAAATCAGTAGAAAATTTCACTATTAAAGAAAATAATTTCATAATATAATTCCTATTAAGAAATAATAATTTAATTATAATAATGAATTTCACTATTATACAAAATATAGATAATAAGATAATATAGATAATAATAAATGTATTACATTTTCTGAAAGTGAATAAAAATTGCAGTAATAAATTTGATAGTAAAGTATAGATTACATTTTTGTTCTCTTTAATGGCAATTTCAGAACAGAAAGTAGTAAAATGTTAATATTAAATTACATTTAACTGAATCTTTTAATCATAATCAAATTGACATTAAATAATAATAATTTCCCCGATCTCGATACAAAAAACAAGATATTTAAATAAATCCATAGAAAATACTCAGAAATATATGCATATGAAAATTATTTTTTATATTAGTTGCACATCTGTTCTCACTAACTTTTTAATTCTTAGTTTTATATAAAACTCAAATTAAAAACAATATAAATAAGATCGATGTAAATAATTTTAAGCTAAGCCTCACCGAATTCGAATGACATAACACTAAAAGTAGCCTTAACCGAATAATATCTTGCTTTCTGTGTTATGTTTTCATTATTGACCATCTTGAAACAATTCTGTCAAAAAATGTCATATAAATATTATATATAAATAAGTACTTTCCTTTAAAAGTAATGATTTTCGTACATACATTTGATAACATTTTAATTAAATTACATCAACTTCGAGAAATTTCAATATTCTAAAAGTAGCAATTTCAAATAAAATGAAAAAGATCACACTCCATTACTGAAATTCAATAGACGTCACGTCTTTACTTTATAACTCAATTATATTAACAAGATTAAACGAAGTTATTAGAACAATGAAATAAAAAGTATTTCAGATCACAAAACAGATTTAAACAAGCACGAGTAAATACAATTTCCGTCGGAGAAAGATATAAAAAAAATAGAATTGGAAAAGACAGCCATTTTCTTTTGATCAAAATAAAAGCACCTCGGCAAACAAGGGAAAAAAGAATTTTTTATTTTTTAAACCCAAACTATTTTTTTATATATCGAGTGGGGATTTTTATTTTTACACAATTTTCTTTTTATTCTCATCAGTATTTTGTCAGTTTCGCAAGGAAAAGAACTTCAGTTTTCTTTTCTTTTTTTGTATTCCATCATACTTTATGAAAACGTGCGAAAACATAACAAAAAGTGCTTTTCTGTCTCTTGACTGACATTTGCTATTTCATTTCTTGTTTTTTTTTTGAACGGGGGTAAAAGTCTTTTTCATGTTGCATCGTCAGAATGCAAATAAAAATATTTGAAATTTTAAAAAATTTTTTCCAAGGACAGAAAAACGCTTTTAATGCAAAAAGGTTTCACAACTATCGAACGAGAACTAATTCTTCTTTTCATAACAGGAGAAGGGACCAAAAAAAATCGTTTGTTTCCTTTCCCTGCTGCCATCTTCTTAAAGAGAAATAAAAAGCGAATTTACATAAAAGAAACACAACTAAAAGCAACTGTATTCTAGTTGGGTTCTAAATTGAGACCTTCGAACATTTTTTTTGAATATTTAATAGACTCATGCACTCTAGTTATGTATTATTCCATTCAATATTTGATAAAATAATTTTTGAATTCGACAAATCCATTATTTTGGATCAGGTTTGTTTGTTTTTTCAGTTTAGAAATTCAAATCCCAAATCCTTTTGAAAAAAAGTTTTTTTAAATTTGACAAATTCAGAATGTTTACGTATTTCGAAATTTCAGTACATTTTTATTGTAAAGCCAAAGTTCCAAATTACGTTTTCAAAATAATATACAAGTATGCTAACGTAAAAATCAGGCACATGTATAATAAATTTCGAATACCCATAATTTGCATACTTTTTATTGTCTTAGAGGATTAGATTATATTTAAGAAGAGTAAAGAAGGTTCAAAACTTCCGTTTTCGTCCTTGAGAGAGTTATTCCAAATTACTGTGACGTAATGTAAGTGAAATATAGCAGGCTCACTTTTGATATACATTGATAATGCTGAATCTGCCATTTTACCTGGAGAAGTGGTGGGATTTTGGAAACAAAGAGTCAGACCACGAATAACACGGAATGAAAACATCTTTTTCAAAGGCTGATAGTTAGTTTGGTTTGGTTTGGTTTGTCGCTTTACGGTCATTTTTTGTGCATTTTAGGATAATTAGACCAGGACCTGCAGTTTAACATGGATTCCGAACCAGTAACTAAACATCCATGCCACGGCATTCGAACATACATTTTGGTAAAAAGGCCATTTGTCAATTGGCCAACAGGCCGCTTAATGGCGAAAATGAATTAATCGATTATTATTTAAGGTGCTAGTTAGATATACGCTGCTCAAATCTTGCTTGAATAAAAGTATAATAGTTAGTGTGGTATCATTTAGTATTTATTTCAATGTATACTAAACTTTCAATGTAACTTCTTTCAAAGTAAACTCAATGTAATCTCTTTCAATGTAACTTCTTTCAAAGTAAACTTTCAATGTAACCTCTTTCAATGTACACTAAAGTAAACTTCCAATGTAAAATAAAGCAAACTTTTCAATGTAACTTTTTCAAAGTAAACATTCAATGTAACGTCTTTCAATGTAAACTTTCAATGTAAAAAGTAAAACTAGTAACTTAATGTAAACTAGTTTACAGTATATTCCTCTCTGAAGGCAATATCATTCCGTCATCGCCCATGCATACATAAGTGGAACATGAAGCCATCGATGTTCAATGACCAAAATAATGGAAATGAAATTAAAACAGGATAAATCATGATTAAAATACTAATAAGTATGTTAGTAATTTTATTTTTGAATAAAATACTAATAAGTACATTTTAAATTTTATTTCAGAGTACTTAAATTTTTATATCCTTCTTACATTATCGGCTATTCATTGTTTTAATGACTCAGCAAATAGACTCAATCGTCTTAATAACTGAAAATAAATCCTTCACGCCCTCAACCTTCCTGCTTCAAAAAAGGAAGTATTCATAAAAGCCCACTTAGCGAAGCTAATGTTAGCGACTATTAAAGCATTTATGAAATAATGGCTGGGGGAGATAAAATGGGTTTGTGGAAAGCCTTAATTACTTATCGTCGTCTTTTAAAGACCCTTCGGTGTTTAAAGTTGTCAGGGTTACCGGATAGCTAACGATCGTTATAAATTTATCCCTTCCATTGAGTAGCCTTTTCAGTATTAAAAAAATACTGAAAATGCATTTCAGTATTTTTCTATTATCCCAAGACGACAGTCGTCTTGATAATAGAAGGATTAACATTAAATAAATTTTTGTTTTCTTACTATTCCTTGAAGTATAAAAAAAAGGAAATCATTTCAATCAATGTATATCTATCACAAAACAAAAAAAACTTAGGTTTCTAAAATATTTGGTTTCAAACGAATTTGTTTATACCTAAAAAAATAATTTCAAAATAGAATTGTTTATGTTATTAATATGTTTATTTGCAACAATAGTTGATCAATTTCTTCACCATTATCGTTAACTTTAAAGCATGAATAAATTTTTTTTCGATTTCGCTACTACAAAAATTTCTATCACATTTTTAGCTCTATAGTAATGTCTATAGTATGGTTTGTAGCTCTATAGTAATTTTTTTGCAGACTTTAGGTTAATTAGACTGGGATTTACAATCTAACGTGGGTTCCTAACCACTAACATACATCCATGTCTCCCCAAGGATTCGGACCTGAAGCCTGGGGGTATCAAAGATCAGAGCTTCACACTTTTAAGATGATTCAAAATATTTGAGTCTTTATTAAATGTTATCTTTTAGGAGTTACTTTTATATACCTTACAAACAAACATTTGAAGCTACATTAATTTACGAATGAGATATTCAAATTTTTTATGATGTTGCATAAGTGATGTCCTTAAAAGTAAATGAGTAAAATGCTTGTAATGCATATAGAGGCACAATTAGTTAGGAGGCACGTTATTATACTGGGGCCCCATATTGATATGACATAAAAGGAATCAAATACTAGCATTAAATCCTCATCTGCTTCACTTTAAAAATAATCTTGCGTGACAACTGCTGTAAAAAAGTATTCTCACACTGAGAACAAACTATATTTACTTTTAATCGCCAATAGAAGTCGGTTGTTTGAATTTGATAAACACGGATATATTGTTCAAAATCAATCAATTTGGGAGGACGCCATAAAAATGCCGAAATGTATCCACTGTTAATGATGCAAGAGTTGTTCAACACATGATAATCAACTCGCTAATTGTTTGTTCTGGAAAAGAGGGATGATGCGACAAATCAAACAAATAGCCTCTTGATGCGCGAATGTGGGACACGCGTTGGTTCGATAATTTGCGCTGGAGTGAAACATTTTACCACGTGTAAAAGTATACTAATTGATTTTTTGGAAATAAATTATAGTTTCTTAAATTAAAGGAAAAAATGTAAAGAATTTTTATTTATCTTTTAAAATTAATCACAACCAAAAAATATTCAAAGATTAATTTATTTTAGTATAATGAATGTTTTGTTCGATTACCACATCAAATAATTTGCACGGAGGTATTCAGAAACCTTTTATAGAGAGAAGTTTTAAAAGTGAATGTATTATTTTCTTTAACAAAATTTAACCCTTAAGCAAACGCCAGCTGTTCTGGACTTGCAATAATGTAGGTTCCAATCATTTTTATCTACGCTCTTTTTTTGTAAAGAAAAACCATTAAGAATCATGCGATCATTTCGAAATTTTGCATACAGTTTACTTTATATCTATATTGAAAATGATTCATTTCTTATAATCAAAAATTTTTAACTTCGGATAAATTTGATAATAAAGAATGTATTACATTTGGTCTCTTTAATTTCAATTTCAGTACAGAAAGTAGTGAAAAGATAATATCAAATTAAACAGAATCTTTTAATTATAATCTAATCAACATTAATAAACGTTTCACCAATCTTGAAAAAAAAATAAGATATTTAAAAATTAATAAGAAAAAATACTTAAATGGATACAGAAGATAATGATTTTTGTATTTTATTTATAATCGGTTCTAACTAACTTTTTAATTATAAATTTTATATTAAACTCAAATTTAGAACAATTATAAATTAGATCGATGTAAATGATTTTTAAATTAAGCCTCAATGACTTCGAAGGACATAACACTAAAAGTCTCCGTAACTGAATTTTGTCTTGCTTTTTTGTGTCATGTTGTCATTGTTGCCCATCTTAAAACACACATTTTATCTAAAAAAATATAATAGCAGTATTGTATGTATATTTTTTAAAAAAAGTAACCCATTTTGTACATATATTTGACTGGATATTAATTAAATTACATCAACTTCGAGAAATTTCAATATTTTAAATGCAGTAATTTCAAATAAAATGAAAAAAAGATCGCACTCCATTACTGAAATTCAATAAACGTCACGTTACTTTAAAACTCAATTATATTAACAAGATTAAACAAAGTTATTAGAACAATGAAATAAAAAGAATTTCAGAGCCCAAAACAGATTTAAACAAGTACGAATAAATATAATTTCCGTTGGAGAAATAAAAAAAAAAAAGTGGAAAGACAGCCATTTTCTTTTGATCAAAATAAAAGCACCTCGGTACAGAACGAAAAAAAGAACTTTTATTTCTTGCCCCCCAAACTATTTTTTTTTTTTTTTTTTTCATTATCCACTGGAAAAAATTTTTTACACAATTTTCTTTTCATTTTTGTCAGTTTCACAAGACAAAGAACTTTTTTTTTGTGTGTGTGTGTTCCGTCATACTTTTGAAAACGCGCGAAAACATAACAAAAGTGCTTTTCTGTCTCTCGCCTGACATTTTCTATTTTATTTCTTTTTTTTTTTTTTTAGAATGGAGGGTAAAAGTCTTTTCATGTTGCATCGTCAGAATGTGAATTAAAATATTTGAAATTTTAAAAGTTTTCCGGGAAAGAAAACGCTTTTAATGCAAAAAGGTTTCACAACTATCGAACGAGAACTAATTCTTCTTTTCATAACAGGAGACGGACAAAAAAAAATTGTTTGTTTCCTTTCCTTGAGGCCATCTACTTAAAGAGAAATAAAAGCGAATTTACATCAAAAATAGCCCGGCTAAAAGCGACTGAATTCCAAATCCATTATTTTGGATCGAATATTTTTTTTCAATCTCTGTTTAGAAATGCAAATCACAAATAACTTTTGAAAAACAGTTTTCTAAATTCGGCAAATTCAGAATGTTTACCTATTTCGAATTTTCAATACATTTTATTGTTAAAATCGCGGTCTCAAGTGAAAATTAGGCTTTCAAAATAATATACATGTAAACGTAAAATCAGACACAGGTACAATAAATTTTAAATACCCCAAATTTGAATACTTGCATTATAGCTTAGATTAGATAATATTACCATCATGATGAAAAGAATTATTATCTTCACTGACTCAAGATCTGCCTAACAGGTTCTTAATAAAAGCTTCACAAGTATGATTTTGGATATTATATCACTTTTAGAACAAATCCACTTCCAGCATAGAATATATATTCTGCAATAGATCCCAGCTCATGTGGATTTGGAATTTAATGAAATTGCAGACCCTTTGGTGTCAGAAGTCTGAATCTGGCTGTTATTCCTACTTCCCTTGCTGATGCAAATGCGTTGGCAAAATCTAAACTTATGATTCCTTCTAAGAACAAAACTAAATACCAAATTACAAAAGTAAATGCCGACAGAGAAACCGCTACTACTCTCACAAGAGTAAGGATGTAGCACCACAAAAAATATGAAAATTTCTTTTGGTGACTTTAAAAAAATACCAAAAGTGGGGCAACTGTAGCCATGAACTTACTCCTCATCATGTTTTGGTTGTGCAGCTGTTGCAAAATCCATGCATTGTCTCCCTCGGGAGACTCCGAGCTGATAATGAACATATCCCATATTATTCGGGAACGCAACTTGATACCCTTGCACTCTGCACGGGATACGACAATAACAACATTAGGTTACATAAGAGGAGGAAAGAAGGCCTGAAAATTCAATTTTTGTCCTTATTCTCATTTGCTGTGACACAATGAAAGTGCAATATAAGAGGTTCACTGATGCTAAATCTGCTACTTACCTGGAGAAGATTTGGAAGCAAAGTTAGAGACCGACCACGGATAACGTGTAGTGTTTGATTTGGTTTGTCACTCTACGGTCATTTTTTGCACATTTTAGACTAATTAGACCGAGTCCTACAGTTTAGAGTGGATTGCGAACGACTAACAAACATCCATGCCACCGCCAGGATTCGCATCTTAAACACCAAAGGCCAGAGCGCCAGCCAATTTGCCAACAGGCTGCTTAATACGGAAATGGAGGAATTGATAATTGTTTGGGGTGCTAGTCAGATATATGCTGCTCAAAAGAAGGCTTGAAAAAAAAATATAATAGTTAGTGTGGAAGTTATTCATCTAGTATATCTTTCAATGTAAACTAAAGTAAAATCTTCCAATGTAAGCTAAAGTAAACATTCAATGAAACTTCTTTCAATGTAACTTTTTTTCAATGTAAACTAAAGTAAACCTTCAATGTAACTTTTTTTCCGATGTAAACTAAAATAACTTCCAATGTAACTTCTTTCAATGTAAACGGCCTGAAGGCCAACTGGCTAGTGCTCTGGTACCGAAGGCTACAGGTTCGAATCCTGACGGTGTCATGGATGTTTGTTGGTGCTTCGAAATCCACTTAAACTGTAGTTCCCGGTCTGTTTAGCCTAAAGTGTCCACAAGATGACCGTAGAGCGACAAATCAAACCTCTTTCAATGTAAAATAAAGTAAGCTTTCAATATAAACTAGTTTGCCATAAAATTCCACCCTGAAGGCAATATCATTTCCCTCAAAGCCAGTGCATTACATAAGTGGAACGCATAGCTCATCGATGTTCAATGAAAAAAAAAATAATAGAAATGTAATTAAAAAACATAATTAAAATACTAACTAGTAAGTATGTTAGTAATTTTATTTTAGAGTACTTATATTTTTTATATTCTTCTTACATTATCGGCTTTTCATTGTTTTAATGACTCTGCAAATAGACTCAATCGTCTTAATAACTCAAAATAAATCCTTCACGCCCTCAACCTGCTTCAAAAAAGGGAAGGACTAAGTATTCATGAAGCCCATAGTGAAGCAGCGTGTTGCATTGAAAGCATAAAGCAGAAGCTAATGTTAGCGACTATTAAAGCGTTTATGAAATAATGGCTAGGGTGATAAAAGGGGTTTTGTGGAAAGCTTTTCCTTCTTGTCGTCGTCTTTTTAAAGACCCTTCTGTGTTTAAAGTTGTCAGGGTTACCGGATAGCTAACGATCGTTATAAATTTCTCCCTTCCATTGAGTAGCCTGCATTTTTAGTATTTTTTTAAGACGATAGTTGGAAGGGGATAATATAAGGATTAGCATTAAACAAATTTTTGTTTTTCACCTTGATATTAAGTATTAAAAATGGAAAACATTTGAAGCAATATATGTCTATCGCATAACTTAGTTACTTTTTATTAAATAATTACAATTAATATAAATATGTATATACATATGACAGAATCACAATATTGTGGCAAACTAGAAAGGGAATGTCCTCCAATTTTCCTTTTTTTTTTTTTTTTCATTATGTTCTCTCCTTGACTCAGACTAGAACCCAGAACAAAAGTGAATCTGAAAAAAATTTCCCAACGGTCTACATGCTTCGCCACTGACGGTATAATTCCTAAATTTATATCCTGCTAGTTAAGAGAGCCAGAGATCTGCTTATATAAGAAAAAAGTTTTTTCTCCCATGTAAAACTAAAATTAATTAAATTTAATGAATTAATATTAATTAAAACTATATTAACATCAAGTGTCATCCATTACAAGTTTAAAAAAAAAGGATTTGAACTTGAGTGGATGCATAAAAAGTATTTTATGAACGATTGAAAATTTGAAAGAGAGATATAAATATATATATAAGGAGAGTGTGAACTAATAGTAAGAATTGAAAAAGAAACATTATTAAAAGAATTAGATTTTAAAAAGTAGATAGTTTCTTTAAGTAATATTAATATGTTTGTTGAAACAACAATTGATCCATTCAATCACCACTATTGTTAACATTAAAGCATTATTTTATGTTGCAACACTGCTGTGTGATACCATTGTATTATAGCCAATGTTATGGCGAATTAAAGATGGTTGAATACGCAGAAGGAAGCAATGTGTGGTTTGAACAAAATCCGAACCATTACGCAACGTCACTTAGGGAGCATTTGCAAGAAAAATTGATTGCTCCTTTTTAGTTTCGCCTCATTTCAGTTTTTAGATTTCACCCTTTTCACCAAGTCGGAAAATCGATTAAATGTTTTTAAGCATTTCAAAAAAATATAGCAATCTCATTTATCCTTGCATGGCTATTAATTCGCTTGTTTGACATTTCCTAATCGCTATTATTTGCTTCTCCAAGAAAGGCTTAATATAGGACTTTACTAAAATAAATTACATTTTTGATTACTCTATCGTGTTTATTACAACTACTTTAGGAAAGGTATCCTATTTCAGAAAATCACATCTCAGAAAGATGGTAATGGTGTCCGATAAATGGTTACTTGCAGTCCACAAAAACAACTAAAAAGCATCTCTACAATTAGATGTACCACAAACAACTTTGCATAACAGCCATTGTCTTCAATACTATTGCACATAGTGAAAATTTATAGGTGTTTTAGAATTTTTCACGGACATTTCATTCAAGATCTCTGCGTGATCACTTGATGAACAGAAGTATAGAATTATTCCTGTGAAAGAAATTGTTTCATCACAAATATTTGAATACATTTGAGAGGGAATTGATTTCCATCTCAATTTATTGCATGTCGCGAAAAACAGTTATGTGAAATTTATGATTTAATACGTTTATCACAGGTATTTTAGGAAAGACACCCTATTTCACAGTAGACCTAGCACATTTCAGTAAGATGGTTATCACATCTAATAAATGTTTACTTGCAGTCTACGAAAGTCAACAGAGAAGCATCTTTGCAATTATATGTGCCCCAAACGACTTTGCAAGACAGCCTTCATCTTCAATACTAGTACACATTATGGAAAACTTACAGACGTTTTAGAATTTTTCACGGGCATTGTATATAACATTATGTACGGTCACTTGATGAACTGAAGTACAGAATTATTCCTGCTATACACAAAATGCTGGAGTACTAAATATTTGAACTGACCTTTTGAGATGGAACTGAATTTCGTCTCAATATATATATATATTGCAAGTCACGAACGATAGTCGTGTGCAGTTTATTACTAAATTGTGCATGCACCCTGTATATTTAAAGACATTTTCATCATTTACTTTTATGGACATCATCTGGTATGCAACATCATAAAACCTGTCGAAAATCTCATTCGTAAATTAATATGTATATTCAAATGTTTGTCTATAAGGAATATAAAAGTAAATCTTAAAACAATGCATAAATACACAAATATTTCGATCTTAAAAGTGTGACAAAATTTTATAGTAGCGATGACGAAAAAATTTATTCATGCTTTAATGTTAACAATAGTGGTTAATGAATTGATCAACTGATTTTTCAAATAAACATATTAATACTAGTTTAAAAAATTATATTTTCTTCTTAAAGTTTTTAAAACCTAATTCTTTTTAATAATGTTTCTTTTTATGTATAACACGAATTCGTATGAATTGGAATATTTTAGGGACCTCTGTTTTGTGGTAAATATTTATTTTCTTGAAATGATTTTCATTTTTAATACTTCACGGCATGGTGAGAAAACAAACATTTCTTTAATGCTTATCCTTCTATTATCCCCTTCCAACTGTCGTCTTAAAAAAAAAATACTAAAATGCAGATTACTCAATGGATGGCAGAAATTTATAACGATCGTTAGCTATCCAGTTACCCTGACGACTTTAAATACAGAGAGGTCTTTAGAAAGACGACGATAAGTAGGAAAGACTTTCTACAAACCCATTTTATCGCCCCAGCCATTATTTCATAAACGCTTTAATAGTCGCTAACATTAGCTTCAGCTTTATGTTAATTCAATGCAACACGCTGCTTGGCTAAGTGGGCTCTATGGATACTTAGTCCTTCCCTTTTTTTTTTTTGAAGCAGGTTGAGGGCGTGAAGGATTTATTTTGAGTTATTAAGAAGCTTGCCGAGCTATTAAAACAATGAAAAATCGATAATGTAAGAAGGATATAAAAACTATAAGCCCTCTAAAATAAAATTACCAACATACTTATTAGTATTTAAATCTTGATTTATACAGTTTTTATTTCATTTCTATAATTTTTTTCATTGAGCATCGATGAGCTTTATGTTCCACTTATGTATGCACGGGCGATAAGGGAATGATATTGACTTCACGGAGGAATTTTAGGGTAAACTAGTTTGCATTGAGATTTTTATTTTAGTTTACATTTAAAAGAAGTTACACTGAAAGTTTACTTTAGTTTGCATTCAAAGTTTACTTTAACTTACATTGAAAGAAATACTAGATGAAAAACACCCACACTTACTATTATAATTTTTTTCAAGACGGCTTTGAGCAGCATATATCTGGCAAGCACAGTAAAACAAGATCGATTCTTCCATTTCCGTTTTAAGCGATTTGTATGTCATGGTTTCGAATCCACGTTAAACTATAGGTCCCGGTGTAATTAGTCTAAAATGTGCAAAAAATTGCCAGAGGGGGACAAACGAAAGCATATAATATTTAAAAGAGACTGGGCCGTCAAAGACAGGATGAGGAGTAAGCTCGACATCAGGGCAGTTTCCCCATTTTTGGTATTTTTAACGCCATCAGCAGAATTTTCATATTTTTGTGCTGCCCCATTCTTTATCATGTAAAAGTAGTAACTTTTTTCTGTCGACATTTGGTTCTGTAATTTGGTATTTAGTTTTGATCTTAGAAGGAATCATAAGTTTAGATCTTGACAAGGTCTTTTCAAGGAAAGTAGGCATGGCAGTCTGATCCAGACTTCAGGCATTCTTCACCAAAGCGTCTTCAATTTCATTAAATTTAAAATCCATGTGAACAGGGATTCATTGTGGGATACTCATTTGTTGCATGTGGTAGTGGATTTCTTCTAAAAGTGATATAATTTTCAAGATCATAATTGTGAAGCCTTTATTAAGAACCTGTGAGGCAGATTTTGAGTCAGTGAAGATAGCAATTCCATTCATCAAGATAGTAATCTTATCTAATATAAGCTATAATAAAAGTATGCAAATTTTGGGTATTCAAAATTTATTTTACCTGTGTCTTATTTTAAGTTAGCATACTTGTATATTATTTTGAAAACCTAATTTTCATTTCAAACCTCGGCTTTACAATAAAATGTGGTGAAAATTCGAAATAAGTAAATATTCTGAATTTGTTTGAATTGTTTGTTCTGAAAATATTGTAAACTGTTTTTCAAAAGTAATTTTTGATTTGCATTTCTAAACTGAAACTGAAAAAAATTCCAAAATAATGGATTTGTTGAATTCTGAAATATTTTTAGCAAATATTGAATGACATAATACATAGCTAGTCTACATGAATGTATTAAATATTCAAAAAAATTCTGTTCGAAGGTCTCAATTTAGAACCTCACTAGAATTCAGTTGCTTTTAGCCGGGTTGTTTTTATGTAAATTCGTTTTTATTTCTCTTTAATAAGATGGCAGCAGGGAAAGGAAACAAACGATTTTTTTCTTCTCTTCTTCTCTAATGAAAAGAAGAATTAGTTCTCGTTCGATAGTTGCGAAACCTTTTTGCATTAAAAGCGTTTTTCTTTCCCCGGAAAAAACTTTTAAAATTTCAAATATATCTATTTGCATTCTAACGATCACAACGTGAAAAGACTTTTTACCCCCCTTTCTTAAAAAAAAAAATGAAATAGAAAATGTCAGGCGAGAGACATAAAAGCACTTTTGTTATGTTTCCGCGCGTTTTCAGAAAGTATGATGGTATACAAAAAAAAAAAAAGTGAAGTTCTTTTCCTTGCGAATCTGACAAAATACTGATGTGAATAAAAAAAGAAAATTGTGTAAAAAAATTTCCAATCGATAATAAAAAAATAATTTGAGTGGGAAAAATTAAAAGTTCTTTTTTTTTCCTTGTCTGCCAAGGTGCTTCTATTTTGATCAAATGAAAATGGCTGTCTTTTCCACTTCTATTTTTTTTTTTATATCTTTCTCCGACTGAAATTGTATTTATTCGTACTTGTTTAAATCTGTTTTGATCTCTGGAATGCTTTTTTATTTCATTGTTCTGATAACTTTGTTTAATCTTGCTAATATAATTGATTTTTAAAGTAAAAACAGGACGTCTATTGAATTTCAGTAACGGGGTGCGATCTTTTCCATTTTATTCAAAATTACTGCATTTGGATTAGTGAAATGTCTCGAATCTGATGTAATTTAATTTAAGTCCTGTCAAGTTTATGTACAAAATGCGTTATATTTTTAATATATATATATATATACAATATTTCTATGACATTTTTTTTAATAAAATGTGTCTTTTAAGACGTAGTGAAAGTAAATGTAATTGATTTTAATAAATAATTTCGTATTATTAAGCTCAAAAAGTTCATAAATTTTAAGACGTTGATATATTAGATAACACAAGTTTTTACTATAACCTCCTATTTGTTTGCTTAAAAAAGTAAATTTCCAAAGGGGGAATAATTTTTTTCCTAATAAATAAGTTTCTAACCATTGAGCCCCATGAAATTCGACAACGTTACAGCATACTTGATTGCATTTCTAAGGAATATACAAAGTCGATAAAGTAGAAAAAAATAACCATTACATGTTTTATACGATGCCGTTTGCGAAGTAGAAAAGCGCTATGACCGAAGTTAAAAATCATTGGCAATAAGAAATGAATCATTTGAATTCTAGATATATAGAAAACTGTATGCAAATTTTCAAAACGATCAGATGATTTTTAATGGTCCTTTATTTCCTCTTTATAAAAGAGTGCATCAAAAATTTATGGAACCTACATTACAGGTCCAAAACAGATGGCGTGTGCTTAACGGTTAAATTTTGTTACAGTAAATATTATATTCATTTTTAAAACTCTTTTATATAAAACCTTTCTGAATACCTTTCCAAAAATTTTTTTAGTGTGGTAATCGAACAAACATTCATTATATTAAAATAAATGAATCCTTGAATATTTTTAGGGTATTCATTTTAAAAGATAATCAAAATTCTTTTTTTTTCAAAATTTTAGTTTATTCCAAAAATCAGTTAGTATACTTTTACACATGGTGAAATGTTTTACTGCAGGGCAAATTATCGAACCAAAGTGTGTTATACATTCACGTATCAAGAGGCTATTTGTTTGATTTATCGCATCATCACTTTTTTTCCGGATCAAACGATTAGCGAGTTAATTATCATGTGTTGAACAACTCTTGGATCATTAACAGTGGATGGTTTTCGCCATTTTTTGACGTCCTCCGAAATGGATTGATTTTGAACAAAATCTCCGTGTTTATCAAACTCAAACAACCGAATTCTATTAAGGATTAAACGTAAACATAGTCTGTTCTCAGTCTCAGATTAGCTTGCTTTATAGCAATTGTCACGCATGAGTATTTTAAAGTGAAGAAGAATCACTTAATGCTATTATATTCATTTTATATCTACAGAAATTGAGAGGCCCAGAAGTATAATAAGGATTCTGCCTCATGCATACATTACAAGCATTTTACTCTTGTACTTTTATGGACATCACGTATGCAACATCATAAAAACTTTTGAAAATTTCATTCAGAAGTAAAGTCTTGCCTCAAAACTTTTCTGTAAGGAATTTAAATTAACTCCTGAAAGATAGCATTTAATAGAGACGCAAATATTTTGGATCATCTTAAAAGTGTAATTCTCTGATCTTTGGTACCACAGGCTTCAAGTTCAAATGTTGGCGGTGGCATGGACGTATGTTAGTGGTTTGGAATCCACGTTAAACAGTAGGTCCCCATCGTATTAACCTAAAGTGTGCAAAAAAATTACCATAGAGCGACAAACCAAACTAAAAGTGTGATGAAAATTTTGCAGTAATGATGACGAAAACTATTTATTCGTGCTTTAACGTTAACAATAATGGTGAATTAAATTATCAACTATTGTTTCAAATAAACATATTAATTACATAAACAATTCTATTTTAAATTATTTTTTTAGGTAAAACATGAATTCGTACGAAAAGGAAATATTTTAGAAACCTAAATACTGTGTTTTGTGTTAGATATATATAAATTGGTTGAAATTTTTTCCATTTTTAAAACTTCATGAAATGGTGAGAAAAAAAAAAATGTGTTTAATGTTAATCCTTCTATTATCCCCTTCCAACCGTCGTCTTAAAAAAAATAATAATAAAATGCAGGTTACTCAATGGAAGGTAGAAATTTATAGCGATCGTTAGCTATCCAGTAACCCTGACAACTTTAAATAAAGAGAGGTCTTTAAAACGACGACGATAAGTAGGGAAGGCTTTCCACAAACCCATTTTATCGCCCCAGCCATTATTTCATAAACGCTTTAATAGTCGCTAACATTAGCTTCTGCTTTATGCTAATTCAATGCAACACGCTACTTCGCTAAGCGGGCTTTATAAATACTTAGTCCTTACCTTTTGGAGCAGGTTGAGGGCGTGAAGGATTTATTTTGAGTTATTAAGATGATTAACTCTATTTGCTGAGCCATTAAAGCAATGAAAAATCGATAAAGTAAGAAGGATATTAAAAATTAAACTACTCTAAAATAAAGTTACTTATATACTTATTAGTATTTTAATCATGATTTATCCTGTTTTAATTTCTTTTTTTTTTTTGTTATTTTTGTCATTGAACATCGATGGCTTCATGTTCCACTAATGTTTGCATGGGCAATATGGGAATTATATTGCCATCAGGGAGGAATTTTAGGGTAAACTAGTTTATATTGAAAGTTTACTTTACATTCAAAGTTTACTTTTACATTCAAAAACTTTACTTTACATTCAAAGTTTACTTTACATTTAAAATTTACTTTAGTTTACACTGAAAAAGGTTACTTTGGAAGTTTATTTTAGTTTACATTGAAAGAAGTTGCCTTGAAATATTACATTAGTTTACATTTACAGAAATACTAGATGAAAACTTCGACACTAGCTATTATACTTTTTTTCCCAAGACAGCTTTGAGCAGCATATATCTGACTGCAACCTAATCAATAATTGATTCATTCATTTCCGTCTTTAAGCGGCCTTTTGGTCAATTGGCTAGCGTTCTGGCCTTTGGTACCACAGTCTTCATGGTGTCGGTGGTATAGATATTTGTTAGTGATTCGAAATCCACTTTACACTGTCCACTGTTATCCACTGTACAGATCTCTAGCTTTGTTTCCAAAATCCCACCACTTCTCCAGATATGTAGAAAATTCAGAATAATTCTGAGTTTGCTTATTTTCTTAGAAGGAAATTGAAATTTCGCACCTTCTTTACGCCTCTTAAATCTAATCTAGTGTAGTTGGTGTCGTACCCCTGAAGAGTACAAACTAATCAAATATGGTGGTACTCCCCGACTAATATTTGCTATGTTGATTGTCGGGTCGGAGTATAAATTATCTTTCGAGGAATTGTCCAGTAATTGGATTACGGCTGCAGCAGTTGGGCATTCAAAGACATGATGAGGAGTAAGCAGTTGCCACATTTTTGGTATTTTTTCACGCCACCACAAAAATGTTCATACTTTTGTGGTACTTCATTCTTAATCTTGTAAGAGTAATAACTGTTTTTCTGTCGATATTTGATTCTGTAATTTGGTATTTAGTTTTACTTAGAATGAATTATGAGTTTAGCTTTTTGCAAAGCATTTGCATTTGCAAGGAATGCCTAATAGTAACTTATGGCATTCTTCACCAAAAATCTGCAGTTCCATTAAATTCCAAATCCACATGAGCAGGAATCCCTTGTAGAATACACATTCTGTGCAAATAGTAATATTGTTCTAAATGAGATTGTGACATATCATGCCTGTGAAACCTCTATAAGGAGACAGAGCTTGTAAGATAGACCTTGAATCAGCAAAGTCAACAATTCCCTTCATCAAAATAGTAATCTAATATAATCTAAGCTGTAATGAAAAGTACGCAAATTATGGGTATTCGTATTTTATTGTACCTGTTTCAGATTTTACATTAACATACTTATTTATAATTTTAAAACTTAATAATAAAAATAATAGTTAAAAAAATAAGTTTAATTTTTTTTTATTTGAAACCTCGGCTTTACAATAAAATGTAGTAAAAATTCAAGATAGATAAATATTCTGAATTTGTCGAATTTAGAAAACTGTTTTTGAAAAGTGATTTGAGATTTGCATTTCTAAACTGAAAAAAATACGATCCAAAATAATGGATATGTCGAATTTTGAAATTTTTTAGCAAATATTGAATGACCTAACACATAACTAGCCTGCATGAGTGTATTAAATATTCAGAAAGTTTTCTGTTCGAAGGTCTCAATTTAGAACCTGACTCGAATTCAGTTGCTTTTAGCTGGGGGTTTTTATGTAAATTCGCTTTTTATTTCTCTTTAAAAAGATGGCAGCAGGGAAAGGAAACAAACGATTTTTTTGGTGAAACCTTTTTGCATTAAAAGCGTTTTCTTTCCCCGGAAAACTTTTAAAATTTAAAATATGTTTATTTGCATACTGACAATGCAAAATGAAAAAAGACTTTTACCCCCCGCTCTGAAAAAAAACAAGAAATGAAATAGAAAATTTCAGGCGAGAGACAGAAAAGCACTTTTGTCATGTTTTCGCGCATTTTTCAGAAAGTATGATGAAATACAAAAAAAAAAAAAAAACTGAAGTTCTTTCTTCTTCAAAACTTCTTTTCCTTGCGAATCTGACAAAATACTGATGTGAATAAAAAGAAAATTGTGTAAAAAAAATTTTCCAACCGATAATAGAAAAAAAAAACGTTCGGGGGTGGGGGGATAAAAAGATCTTTTTTTTTTTTTTTTTTTTTTGCCCTTGTGTACCGATGTGCTATTATTTTGATCAAAAGAAAATGCCTGTCTTTCCACTTCTATTTTAATTTTTTTATATCTTTCTCCGACAGAAATTGTATTTACTCTTAGTTTGTTTAAATCTGTTTTGAGTTCTGAAATGCTTTTCATTTCATTGTTTTAATAACTTTGTTTAATCTTGTTAATATTATTGAGTTTTAAAGTAAAGACTTGACATCTATTGAATTTCAGTAACCGAGTTTATTTGAAATTACTGCATTTACAATACTTAAATTTCTTTAAGCTAATGTGTTTTAATTAAATTCCTGTCAAATTTATGTACAAAAGGCATTACTATTTTCAAATATATATATATATATATATATATATATAATACTTCTAGTACATTTTTTAAATAAAATGTTTGTTTTAAGATGGCCAACAATGAAAATGTGAAACAAAAAAACAAGACAAAATTCAATTACGATACTTTTAAGTGTTACGTCATTAGTCGTTGAGGTTTAGCTTTAAAATTATTTACATCAATCTTATTTGCAAGTGTTCTTAATTTGAGTTTTATATAAAGCTAAGAATTAAAATGTTAGGGAAAATAGATTGTCAATTAAAGCACAAAAATTATTTTAATTTGTGTCTTTCTAATTACTTTTTTCTATTCATTTATTTAAATACTTTACTTTTTTGTTTCAAGATTGTTAAATAATTTGTTAATGTCAATTAGATTACGATTAATGGGAATCTTAATTGAAATCTTTGTGTAATGTGAATGTAAGTACAGTTTATTTCAATAAATAATCTCATAATATCATGCACAAAAATATTCAAAGATTTTTTTAAAACATAAGTTAATAAGTTATAATTATAATATAAAAGTTTTTACTATAACTTTCAATTTGTTTGCTTAAAAAAGTATAAAACAGGTAGTACTACAAGTAGTAGTTACAAGTAGTTTCACAACGTTACGACATACTTGATTGCATTTTAAGGGATATAGAACTCCGATAAAGCAGAAAAGATGAAAATTACCTGTTTTATACGATGCTGCTTGCGCAGTAGAAACACGCGCTATGACGAAAAAAGTTAAAAAAGTTAAGTCAAAACTCATTCGCTATAAGAAATGAATCATTTGAATTCGTGATATATAACAAACTGTATATAAATTTCAAAATGATCGGAGGATTTTTAATTGTCCATTTCCCTTTACAAAAGAGTGCATATAAATATTAATGAACCTACATTACAAGTACAAAACAGATAGCGTGTGCGTAAGGGTTAAATTTTGTTAAAGCAAATATTATATTCCTTTTTAAAAACTTCTTTATATAAAACCTTTCTGAATACCTTGGTCGAAATTACTTTTTGTGGTAATCGAATAAAACATTCATTATATTAAAATAAAGGAATCTTTGAATATTTTTTGGGAATGATTAATTTTAAAAGATGGTCGAAATTCTTTAAACTTTTTGTATTTGATACAAGAAACTGTAATTTATTCCAGAAAATTAATTAGTGTACCCTTACACGTGGTACAATGTTTCCCCAGCGCAAATTATCGAACCAAAGTGCGTCATACATTCGCGTATCAAAAGGCTATTTGTTTGATTTATTGCATCATCCCTCTTTTCCGCAGCAAACAATTGGCGAGTTAATTATCATGTGTTGAACAACTCTTGCATCATTAACAGTAGATAATTTTCGGCATTTTTCTGACGTCCTCCCAAATTTCATTGATTTTTGAACAAAATCTCCGTGTTTATCAAATTCAAACAACCGAATTCTATTGGAGTGCAAAAGTAAATATGGTCTGTTCTCAGTCTCATATGAGTCTGCTTTATAGGAGTTGTCACGCATGAGTTTTTAAAATGAAGAAGAATCATTTAATGTTAGCATTTGATTTATTTTATATCTACAGATATCGAGATGTTTTGGTCTTAGAAGGAATCATAAGTTTAGATCTTGCCAAGGCATTTGCAAGATAAGTAGTCTGCATGGCAGTCTGATTCAGACTTCTGGTATTCTTCCCCAAAAAGAGTCTGCAATTTCATTAAATTCCAAATTCACATGAGCAGCAATTCATTGTAGGATTAAGATTTAGTAAGTAGGAAGTAAGTAGGATTTGTTCTAAAAGAAATTTAATGTTAACGACCATACTTGTGAAACCTTTATTAAGAGCTTGTAAGTCTGATCTTGGGTCAGTGAAGATTATAATTCCATTCATCAAGACAGTAATTTAATCTAATCTAATCTATAATAAAAATATGCAAATTTTGGATATTCGAAATTTATTGTACCTGTATCTGATCGTTAACATACATGTATATTCATGTTCATTTAAAATATACATTTTAATATACATGTTCATTTAAACCACGGCTTTATAATAAAATGTAAGGAACTTACAAAATAGGTAATTATTCTCAATTTGCCGAATTTAAAAAACTGTTTTTCAAAAGTGATTTCATTAATCTTTCAAAAGTGATTTCATTTAAGAGGTAGCATTACTAAATTCAGACTGAAAAAAAATGCGATCCAAAATAATGGATTTCTGAAATTTTTTTAGCAAATATTGAATGGCATAATACATAACTGTCTGCATAGTATATTAAGTATTCAAAAAACTTTCTGTCTGAAGGTCTCAATTTAGAACCTGACTAGAATTCAGTTGCTTTTAGCTGTGTTTTTTTATGTAAATTCTCGTTTTATTTCTCTTTAAGGAGATGGCAGCAGGGAAAGGAAACAAACGATTTTTTTGTCCCGTCTTCTGTTATGAAAAGAAGAATTAGTTCTCGTTCGATAGTTGTTGAAACCTTTTTGCATTAAAAGCGTTTTCTGTCCTTGGAAAAAAACTTTTAAAATTTCAAATATTTTTATTTGCATTCTGACGAGGCAACATGAAAAGACTTTTAACTTCCGTTCTACAAAAAAACACAAAAATGAAATAGAAAATGTCAGGCGAGAGATAGAAAAGCACTTTTGTTATGTTTTCGCGCGTTTTTAGAAAGTATGATGGAATACAAAAAAAAAAAAAAAAACTGAAGTTCTTTCTCTTGCGAAACTGACAAAATACTGATGAGAATAAAAGAAAATTGTGTAAAAATAAAAATCCCAATCGATAAAAAAAAAAAACATTCTTGGCAAAAAAAAAAATAATTTCTTTTTTTTTTTTTTCATGTCTGCTGAGGTGCTTTTATTTCGATCAAAAGAAAATGCTGTCTTTTCCACTTCTATTTTTATTTTTTTTTTTTTTTTTTTTTTTTTTATATGTTATTCGTCGGAAATTGCATTTACTTGTACTTGTTTAAATCTGTTTTGGACTCTGAAATGCTTTTTATTTCATTGTTCTAATAACTTTGTTTAATCTTGTTAATTTAATTGAGTTTTAAAATAAAGATGTGACGTCTATTGAATTTCAGTAATGGAGTGCGATCTTTTTTCATTTTATTTGAAATTACTACATTTAGAAAATTGAAATTTCTCGAAGCTGATGTAATTTAATTAAAATCCTGTCAAATTTATGTATAAAATGCGTTATTCCTTCATTGTAATGAAGGATAATAAGAATTGTGCAATATGTAATCTTTGAATGTTTATGAGAATCTTTGAGGGAACCTTCATGAGAAATATATAATCTTATAATTTTTTTAATCTCAGAGATTTGTAATCTGTGTAATCGTAATAGAAATATTTGTGTAATGTGAATGTAAGTATAGTTGATTTTAATAAATAATCTCAAAATATCAACATTCAAAAATATTCATAAATTTTAAGACATAGGTTGATATATTCGAGACATATAAAGCAAGTTTTTACTATAACTTCCAATTTGTTTGCTTAAAAAGGTAAAATTCAGAAGGGGAGTATTTTTTCCAATAAATAAGTTTATTAAACATTGATCTACACGAAGTTTAACAACATTATTAAAGCATACTTGATTACTTTTATAGGGGATACATAGCGTCGATAAGTAGAACAGATGAACGTTATATGTTTTATACGATGATGTTTGAGCAGTAGAACCACACGCTACCAATATTAAAAATCATTGGCAATAAGAAATGAATCATTTGAATTCTAGATATACAGGAAACTGTATGTAGCATTCCAAAATGATCGGATGATTTTTAATGGTTCTTCTTTACAAAAAGAGTGCAGATAAAAATGAATGGAACCTACATTACAGATCCAAAACAGATTCCGTGTGTTTAATGTTTAAATTTTGTTAAAGCAAATATTATGTTTATTTTTAAAACTTCTTTATATAAAACCTTTCTGAAGGCCTTCGCCAAAATTACTTGATGTGGTAATCGAACAAAACATTCATTATATTAAAATAGATGAATCCTTGAATATTTTAGTGAGGATTAATTTTAAAAGATAATGGAAATTCTTTAAATTTTTTATTTAACTCAAGAAGTTTTAATTTATTCCAAAAAAATTAGTATTAAAATTAGTATAACCTCACACGTGTTGAAATGTTTCACTCCAGCGCAAATTATCGAACCAACGTGCGTCCTACATTCACACATCAAGAGGCTATTTGTTTGATTTATCGCATCATCCCTCTTTCCCGGAACAAACAATTAGCGACTTAATTATCATGTGTTGAACAACTCTTGCATCATTAACAGTGGATGGTTTTCGGCATTTTCTGACGTCCTCCTAAATTGATTGTTTTTGAACAAAACCGCCGTGTTTATCAAATTCAAACAACCGAATTCTATTGGAAATTAAACATAAATACAGTCTGCTCTCAGTCTCAGATTAGTTTGCTTTATTGAGGTTGTCATGAATGAGGTGAAGAAGAATCACTTAAGTTTAGTATTTCAATCATTTTATATCTACAGCAATTGAGTGACCCACAAGAACAATAACGATTGTGATTCATGTATGCATTACAACCATTTTGCTCATTTACTTTTATGGTTCGGAAACAAAGTTAAATTGTATATCCCGGTCTAATTAGCCCAAAGCGTGCACAAAATGATCGTAGAGATACAAAGCAAACCTCATTTACTTTTGTGGATATCATCTGATATGCAACATCTAAAACCCATTCAAAATCTCCTTCTTAAATTAATGTGCATCATCAAATATTTGTCTGTAAGGAATATAAAAGTATCTCTTAAAAGATAACATTTAATAAATACACAAATATTTTGGATCATCTTAAAAGTGTGATGAAAATTTTTGTAGTTGTGCTGACGAAAACTATTTATTCATGCTTTAATGTTAAGAATAGTGATGAAGGAATTGATCTACAATTGTTTCAAATAAACGTCTGTCCGACTCGTAGTTCAAGGGCAACGCGTAGTGGTTAGGGTTGTGGTTTAATCACTCTGTAATCGTTGAAGAAGGAGGACTGATTCCTATGTTTCTTGTAGACACTGTTAAAAAAAACGAGAAGACTCGATGGCGTTTGTGATGTTCAACATCTTGCTTCGTTAGTTGGACTACCTGGTAAGAATTTTCATGGTTTTCTCCCATTAGATAAACAAATGTAGTTCCTCGTAAAAGTCCGCCAGGAGGCAATGCCCTCCTTCTTCAACGACACGAAGCCAAGTCAAGACTTCTACCTATGGGTGCTCCATCACAACAGAAGCTGCCCCTTTTCATTCCTTCCATGAGACTACACGGCTTCACGGACGTGGTCTAGATGTTGCTATCTACCAAATGGGATAAGGAAAAAAGATAAAAAAAAAAACAAGCATATTAATACTAGTATAAAAATTATATTTTTAAATCCTAATTCTAACATTTCTTTTTTAGGTATAACAAGAATTCATGTGAAATGGAATATTTTAAAAACCTATGTTTTGTATTTTGGGATAGATATTGCTTGAAATGTTTCTCATTTTTATATTTTCCCATGGTGGAAAAACATAAATTTTTTTAATGTTAATCCTTCTATTACAACCTTCCAATTTCTGTCTTAAAAAAATACTAAAATGCACAATACTCAATGGAAGGTGGAAATTTATAACGATCGTTAGCTATCCAGTAACCCTGAGAACTTTAAACACAGAAGGGTCTCTAAAAGACGACGATAAGTAAGAAAGGCTTTCCACAAACACATTTTATCACCCCGGCCATTATTTCATAAACGCTTTAATAGTCACTAACATTAGCTTCAGCTTTATGCTAATTCAATGCAACACGCTACTTCGCTAAGTACGCTTTATGAATACTCAGTCCTTCCTTTTTTGGAGCAGGTTGAGGGCGTGAAGGATTTACTTTGAGTTATTAAGACGATTGAGTCTATTTGCACAGCCATTGAAACAATGAAAACTGATAACGTAAGAAGAATATAAAAACTTAAACGACTCTAAAATGAAATTACTTATATACTTATTAGTTTTTTAATCATGATTTATCCTGTTTTAATTTCATTTCTGTTATCTTTGACATTGAACATCGATGGCTTCATGTTCCCCTTATGTATGTATGGCAAAATGGAAATTATATTGCCTTCAGGTCCTTCATTTTAGGATAAACTAGTTTATATTGAAAGTTTACTTTAGTTTACATTAAAAGAAATACTAGATGAAAAACTTCCCCACTAACTATTATACTTTTTTTTTCAAGCCAGCTTTGAGCAGCATATATATTGACTAGTATCCTAAACAATAATCGATTCATCCATTTCCATATTAAGCGGTCTGTTCGCCAACTATCTAGCGATCTGCCTTTTTGGCACAACAGGCTTCAGAATCGAATCCTGTTTGTGGTATGGATGTTAGTAGTTGGGAATCGACATTAAACTATAGGTCCAGGTCTAATTATAGGCTAATTAGAAAAATAAATAAAGTGTGCAGAAAATAACCGTAGGGAGACAAACCAAATCAAACCTTCCACGTTATCCGTGGTCGGTTTCTACCTTCGTTTCCAAATCCCACCACTTCTCCAGGTAAGTAGCAGATTTAGCATCAGTGATCCTGCTATAGTTCACTTACGTCGTGTCACAGTAAATGAGAATAACTCTCTCAAGGACAAAGGATTCAAAGTTTCGCAACTCCTTCACTCCTCTTAGATATATAATCTAATGTTGTTGCTGTCGTATCCGTGCAGAGTACGAGGGAATCAAATATTTGAGATCCTGAATAATATGGGCTATGTTGATTGCCAGCTCGCAGTCTTCCGAGGGATGGTCCAGAAAATGCATGACTTTCAAACAGCTGCGAAAACAAAGACATGAAGAGAAGTAAGCTCGCCATCAGGGCAATTGCAACATTTTTGGAAATTTTTAACGCTATCAGCATTTTTTAACGCTAATTTGTGCTTCATCATTAATCTTTTGAAAGTAATAATTGTTTTTTGGTCGGCATTTAATTCCGTAATTTAGTATTCAGTTTTGGTCTTAGAAGAATCACAAGTTTAGATTTCATCAAGGCATTTACATCTGCAAGGGAAGTAGGAATGACAGTCTGATCCAGACTTTTGGCATTCTTCACCAAAGAGTCTGTAATTTCATTAAATTCCAAATCCATATAAGCAGGGATCCATTATAGGAGAAGATATAATGTTCGAGTTCATACTTGTGAAACCTCTATTATGAGCCTTGAGTCAGTGAAGATAATAATTCCTTTTCATCAAGATATATATGGAAATAATGGGTATTCGAAATTTATTGTACCTGTGTCTGATTTTACATTAGCCTACTTGCCAATTATTTTGAAAACTTTATTTTTTTTAACTAATATTTTTATTAAAATCTTTTTTTTTATTTGAAAACTCGGCTTTACAATAAAACGTAGTAAAAATTCCAAAATAAGTAAATATTCTCAATTTCTTGAATTTGTCGAATTCAAAAACTGTTTTTCAAAAGTCATTTGTGATTTGCATTTCGAAATTGAAAAAATACGATTCAAAATAATGAATTTGTCAAATATTGAATGGCATAATACATAACTAGTTTGCATGAGTGTATTAAATATTCAAAAATTTTCGTCCCAAGGTGTCAATTTAGAACCTGACTAGAATTCAGTTTCCTTTTAGATGTGTGTTTTTTTATGTAAATTCGCTTTTTATTTATCTTTAAGAAGATGGCAGGAGGGAACGGAAACAAACGATTTTGTCCCGTCTTCTGTTATGAAAAGAAGAATTATTTCTCGTTCAATAGTTGTGAAACCTTTTTTGCATTAAAAGCGTTTTTCTTTCCCGGAAAAAACTTTTAAAATTTCAAATATTTTTATTTGCATTTTGACGATGCAACATGAAAAAGACTTTTACCCTCCATTCTAAAAAAAAAAAAAAAAAAGAAATGGAATAGAAAATGTCAGGCGAGAGACAGAAAAGCACTTTTGTTATGTTTTCGCGTTTTCAGAAAGTACGATGGAATACAATAAAAGAAAGAAAACTGAAGTTCTTTCTCTTGCAAAACTTTCAAAATATTGATGTGAATAAAAGAAAATTGTGTAAAAAAAATTCCAATCGATAATAAAAAAGGCTTTTGGGAAAAAATAAAAAAGGTTTTTTTTTTTTTTTTCCTTGTCTGCTGAGGTACTTTTATTTTCATGAAAAGAAAATGGCTGTCTTTTTCTACTTCTATTTTTTTTATTTCTTCGACGAAAATTGTATTTACTCGTAGTTGTTTAAATCTGTTTTGAGCTCTGAAATGCTTTTTATTTCATTGTTCTAATAACTTTGTTTAATCTTGTTAGTTTCTAAAGTAAATACGAGACGTCTATTGAATTTCAGTAACGGAGTACGATGTTTTCCATTTTATTTGAAATTAGTGCATTTCGAATATTGAAATTTCTCGAAGCTGATGTAATTTAGTTAAAGTCCTGTCAAATTTATGTACAAATTGCGTTATTCCTTCATTGTAATGAAGGATAATAAGAATTGTGTAATATGTAATCTTTGAATCTTTATGAGAATCTTTGAGAGAATCTTAATGAGAAATATGTAATTTTTTAATTTTTAATCTCAGAAATTTGTAATCTTGCAATCTTAATGAGAATCTTTGTGTAATGTGAATGTAAGTATAGTTGATTTTAATAAATAATCTCATAATATGAAGCTTTAAAAATATTCATAGATTTTAAGACATTGGTTGATATATTGGATACATATAAAGCTATATTTTTACTATAACTTCCAATCTGTTTACTTAAATAAGGTAAATATTTTAATAATATTTTAATTAAATAGTAATATTTTTTTCTGATTTTTTTTTCTGAAAAATAAGTTTATGAACCATTGATCTACAAGAAATTTTATAACGTTGTTACGGCATACTTCATTGCGTTTCTGGTGGATATACAAAGCGGATAAGTAGAAAAGATAATCATTACATATTTTATGCAATATTGTTTGCGCAGTGGAAACACGCGCTATGACTGTAGAAAAATCATTGGCTATAAGAAATGAATCATTTAATTCCAGATATACAAGAAACTGAATGCAAAATTCCAAAAGGATCGGATAAATTTTAATAGTTTTTCTTTTCTCCTTTACAAAAGAGTGTATCAAAACCTTCATGGAACCTGCATTACAGGTCCAGAACAGATGGTATGTGCGTTTAATTTTATTAAAGCTTTAATTTTATTAAAGCATGTATCATTTTCATTTTTAAAACTTTTAACATAAAACATTTTTGAGTACCTTGGATAAAATAATTTGTGGTAATCAAACAAAACGTTCATTATATTAAAATAAATGAATCCTTGAAAATTTTTTGAGGATGATTAATTTTAAAAGATAATCGAAATTCTTTACATTTTTTAATTTAAGAAACTGTAGTTTATTCCAAAAAATCAATTAGTATACCCTTACACGTGGTAAAATGTTTCACTGCAGCGCAAATTATCGAACCATCGTGTGCCCACATTCACACATCAAGAGGCTATTTGTTTGATATATCGAATCATCCCTCTTTTTCCGGAACAAACAATTAGCGAGTTAATTATCATGTGTTGAACAACTCTTGAATCATTAACAGTGGACAGATTTCGGCATTTTTCTGACGTCCTCCGAAATGGATTGATTTTGAACAAAATCTCCGTGTTTATGAAAATCAAACCACCGAATTCTATTGGAGATTAAAAGCAAATACAATCAGTCTCCAATCTCAGATTGGTTTGCTCTACTGGAGTTGTCCCACATGAGTATTTTAAAGAGAAGAAGAATCATTTAATGTTATTTGATTCATTTCATATCTAAAGCAATCGACAGGCCCAGACGTATAATAACGATTTTGCCTCATGCATACTATATAAGAATTTTACGCATCTAGTTTTATATACATCACATATGCAACATCATAAAAACATTTGAAAATCTCATTCGTAACTTAATGTGTAGCTCCAAATGTTTATCTGTAAGGAATATAAAAATAACTCTTAAAAGATAACATTTAATAAAAACTCAAATATTTTGGATCATCTCAAAAGTTTGATGCTCCTATCTTTGGCACCACAGGTTTCAGGCATGAATGTTTGTTAGCGGTTCGGAATCCACGTCAAAAATCCACACGTTCATAAAATGTCCGTAGAGCGAAAACCAAACTAAAATTGTGATGGAATATTTTAGTAGCAATGTTGAAAATAATTTATTCATGCTTTAATGTTAGCAACAGTGGTGAATGAATTGATCAATTATTTTTTTTTAATAAACATATCAATACTAGTGTAAAAAATTATATTTACTTTTAAAAATTTTAAAAACCTGTCTATTTAAATCATTGATTTTTTTAATTTTTTTTTTTCTACGTATAACACGAATTCGTATGAAACGGAATATTTTATGTACCTGAGATTTGTGTTATACGATAAATATATATTGCTTGAAATTGTTTTCATTTTTAATACTTCATGGCATTGTGTGGACACAAAAATTTGTTTAATGTTAATCCTTCTATTATCCCCTTCCAACTGTTGTCTTTAAAAAATACTAAAGTCTCTGTGTAGTTACTCAATGGAAGGTAGAAATTTATAACGATCGTTAGCTATCCAGTAACCCAGACAACTTTAAGTACAGAGAGGTCTTTAAAAAGACGACGATAAGTAGGAAAGGCTTTCCACTAAACCCATTTTATCGCCCCAGCCATTATTTCATAAACGCTTTAATAGTCGCTGACAATAGCTTCAGATTTATGCTAATTCAATGCAACACGCTGCTTCGCTAAGTGGGCTTCATGAATACTCAGTCCTTCCCTTTTGAAGCAGGTTGAGGGCGTGAAGGATTTATTTTGAGTTATTAAGACGATCGAGACTATTTGCTGAGTCATTAAAGCAATGAAAAGCGATAATGTAAGAAGGATATAAAAGTACTCTAAAATAAAATTATTAATGTATTTATTAGCATTTTAATCATGATTTATCCTGTTTTAATTTCATTTCCATTATTTTTTGTCATTGAACATCGATGAGCTTCATGTTCCACTTACGTATGCACGGGTGATGGGGAATAATATTGCCTTATATTATTCCCCATCACCCGCATACGTAAGGGTGATACGACTTTAGGGTAAACTAATTTATATTGAAAATTTACTTTAGTTTACATTGAAAGTTTACTTTAGACATTGAAAGAAGTTACATTCAAAATTTACTTTAATTTAAATTGAGTGAAATACTAGATGAAAAACTTCCACACTAACTATTATACTTTTTCAAGCCAGCTTTGATATATCTGACTAGCATCCTAAACAATAATCGATTCATTCATTTCCGTCTTAAAGTGGCCTGTTGGCCAATTGGTTAGAGCTCTGGCTGACCTTTGGTACCACATTCTTCAGGTTCGAACCCTGGAGGGTGACATGGATGTTTGTGAGTGATGCGGAATCCATGTTAAACTATAGGTCCCGGTCTAATTAGCCTAAAGTGTCCAAAAATTACCGTAGAGCGACAAACCAAATCAAACCTTTCATGTTATTCGTGGTCGGTCTCCAGATTTTTTCCAAATCCCAACTCTACTCCTGTTATATAGGCAAAATACAGCATTACCCAATGTATATCAAAGTAGGCTCAAGTTATATATTACTGGCAATCAACAATACCCATATTACGAATAATATGGGCTATGTTGATTGCCACATCGGATCTTCCGAGGGATGGTCCAGGCAATGCATGGCTTTTTATTGTACCTGTTTCTGATTTTACATTAGCAAACTTGTATATTATTTTTGAAACCTAATTTTCATTCGAAACCACAGCTTTACAGTATAATGAAGGTAAATTCCAAATTAGGTAAATATTCTTGAATTTGCAGAATTTAAAAACTGTTTTTCAAAATTGATTTGTTATTTGCATTTCTAAACTGAAAATGCAAAAAGAAAATTCGATCCAAAATAATGGATTTGTTGAATTCTGAAAATTTTTTTAGCAAATATTGATGGCATAATGCATAACTAGTTTGCATGAGTGTATTAAATATTCAAAAAAATTTCTGTTCGAAGGTCTAAATTTAGAACCTGACTAGAATTCAGTTGCTTTTAGCTGTTTTTTATGTAAAAATTCTGCTTTTTATTTCCCTTTTAAGAAGATGACAGAAGGGAAAGAAACAAACGATTTTTCTTTGTCCTTATCCTCTGTTATGAAAAAGAAGAATTAGTTCTAGTTCGATAGTTGTGAAACCTTTTTTGCATTAAAAGCGTTTTTCTTTCCCCGGAAAAAACTTTTAAAATTTCAAATTTTTATTTGCATTCTGACGATGCAACGAAAAAGACTTTTACCCTCTTTTTATAAAAAACAAGAAATGAAACAGAAAATGTCAGGAGAGACAGAAAAGCACTTTTGTTATGTTTTCGCGCGTTTTCTGAAAGTATGATGGAATAAAAAAAAAAAAAACTGAAGTTCTTTCTATTGAGAAACTGACAAAATACTGATGTGAATAAAAAAAAATTGTGTAAGAAATGTTTTCAATCGATAATAAAAAAGACTTTTCTGGTGAAAAAAATAAAAAGTTTTTTTTTTCCTTTTCTACTGATGTGCTTTTTATTTTGATCAAAAGAAAATGGCTGTCTTTTTTCCACTTCTATTTTTTGTTTTTTATATCTTTCTCCGACGGAAATTGTATTTACTCGTTCTTGTTTAAATCTGTTTTCGGCTCTGAAATGCTTTTTATTTCATTGTTCTAATAACTTCATTTAATCTTTTTAATGTAATTGAGTTTTAAAGTAGAGACGGGACGTCTATTGAATTTCAGTAACGGAGTGAGATCTCTTCTATTTTTATTCGAAATTACTGCATTTAATATAGTGAAATTCCTCGAAACTGATATAATTAAATTAAAATCCTGTCACATTTATGTACGAAATTCGTACGTTCGTAAAAAAAAATACTTATATAGAATAATTCTATAACATTTTTTTAGATAAAATGTGCGTTTAAAGATGGTCAACAATGAAAAAAAGTAACACAAAAAGCAAGAAAAATTCGGTTACGACGAATTTTAGAGTTATATCATTCGAATTCGCTGAAGCTTAGCTTACAAATTATATACATCGATCTTATTCAATTCCTTCTATTAGCTCACACTCTCCCTATATATATGTTGTTCAAATTTTCAATCGTTCATAAAATACTTTTTATTCATCGACTCAAGTTCAAATACATTTTTTATTGATGACACTTGATGTTAATACAGTTTTTTCAAATATTAATTCAGTAATTAAATTTAATTAATTAATTTTAGTTTGTTTTTTTAGATTTAAGTTGCATATATCTACCAACAGAGGGCACCAGACAAACTTAAAAAAATGACTGAAAATTATTTATAAAGGACTTTCTGCAATATAGTGAAAAAAGGAAGGAATTGACTTTAAAAAAAAAAAAATTTTATAATACTTGTTTATAATTGTTCTTAATTTGAGTTTTAAATGAAAGTACGAATTAAAAAGTTAGTATGAACATATTTGCAATGGAAATACGAAAATAATATTCATTTGTATCTTTCTGAGTATTTCTTTCTGTTGATTAATTTAAATATCTTGCTTTTTGTTTCAAGTTACATGAAATTTTTGTTGATGTAATGTACTGATAAATGATTTGATAGCAATGCACCAGATTTAATCTTCTTATTATGATAATTTTATAATGTTATTCGAAATTTTTATTTCATATTATCCTTCCTTGTAAGGAAGGATATTGAGAATTGCGTAATGTGTAATCTTTGAATCTTTTATGAGAATCTTTGAGAGAATTCTAATGAGAAATATGTAATCTTTTAATTTTTAATCTCAGAAATTTGTAATCTTAATGAGAATCATTGTGTAATGTGAATGTAAGTATAACTGATTCTAATAAATACTCTCATAATATCAAGGTTCAAAAATATTCATAGATTTTAAGACATAGTTTGATATATTCCAGACATATAAAAGCAAGTTTTTACAATAACTTTTGTAACTAACAATTTGTTTACTTAAAAGGGGTAAATTTCCAAAGAGGAGTAATTTTTTTTCCTTAATTTAGTTCTCAAAAGAGGTTTATAGACCATTGAGCTATGCTAAGTTTTATAACGTTGTTACGGTATACTTGATTGCGTTTCTAGGGGATATACAACGCGGATAAGTAGAAAAGATAATCATTACATGTTTTATACTATGCAGTAGAAACACGCGCTATAACCGGAGTTAAAAATCATTGGCTATAAGAAATGAATCATTTCAATTCTATATATATAAAAAACTATTCGCAAGATTTCAAAATGATCAGATGATTTTTAATAGTCCTTCTTTTCTCCTTTACAAAAGAGTGTATATAAAAATTAATGGGACCTTCCTTACAGGTCCAAAACAGATGACCTGTGCTAAGGGTTAAATTTTATTGAGCAAATGTTCTACTCATTTGTGAAACTTTAAGTAAAACCTTTCTGAATACCTTCGCCAAAATTATTTGATGCGGTAATTAATCGAACAAAACATTCCTTATATTAAAAATAAATGAATCTTTGAATATTTTTTAGAGATGATTAATTTTAAAAAATAATCGAAATTCTTTACATTTTTTTATTTAATTCAAGAAATTGTAGTTTATTCCAAAAAATCAATTAGCATATCCTTGCACGTGGCGCAATATTTCACTGCAGCGCAAATTATCGAACCAACGTGTGTCCTGCATTCACGCATCAAGAGGCTATTTGTTTCATATATCGCGTCATCCCTCTTTTCCGGAACAAACAATTAGCGAGTTAATTATCATGTGTTGAACAACTCTTACATCATTAACAGTGGATAGTGTTTGGCATTTTTCTGACGTCCTCCGAAATGGATTGATTTTGGACAAAATCTCCGTGTTTATCAAATTCAAACAATCGATTTCTATTGGAGATTTAATGTAAATATAATCTGTTCTCTATCTCAGATTACTTTTCTTTGCAGAAGTTGTCACGTATGAGTATATTAAAATGAAGAAGAATCATTTAATGTTATTTATATCTATAGCAATCGAGATGCCCAGAAATATAATAACGATTCTTTCTCCTGCATACCATACAAGCATTTAATTTACTTTTATGGACATTAGGTATGCAACATCATAAAACCTTTTGAAAATCCCAATAGTAAACTAATGTAGCTTCAAATGTAAGTAATATAAAAGTAACTTTTAAAAGATAGCATTTAACAAAGACACATTTATTTTGAAACATCTCAAAAGTGTGATGCTCTGATCTTTGGTACCACCGACTTCAGGTTCGAGTTCCGAAGGTGTAATGGAGGTTTGTAGTCGTTTGAAATCCACGTTAAACTGTAGGTCCCGGTTTATTTAGCCCTCGTGTGCACAAGATGGCCGTAGAGAAACTGACCAAAAACAAACCAAACCAGGTATGTAGCAGATTCAACAACATATACCAAAGTAGACCCGCTATATTTCACTTGCATTGTATCACAGTTATTCGAAATAACGCTCTCAAGGATGGAAATTGAAATTTCGAACCTTATTTATTCGTCTCAAATCTAATCTATTTAAAATGAATGTTTGCAAATTATAGGTATTCGAAGTTTATTGTACTTGTTTCTGATTTTACGTTAGCATACTTGTATATTATTTTGAAAACCTAATTTGAAACCTTGGCTTTACAACAAAATGTAGTGAGATTTCGAAATAGGTAAACATTCTGAATTTGTCCAATTTAAAAAAAAATGTTTTTCAAAAGTGATTTCTGATTTGCATTTCTAAATTGAAAATGGAAAGAAAACTCTATCCAAAATAATGGATTTGTCGAATTCTGAAATTTTTTAGCAAATATTGAATGGCATAATACATAACTAGCCTGCATGAGTGTATTAAATATTCAAAAATTTTCTGTTCGAAGATCTCAATTTAGAACCTGACTAGAATGCAGTTGCTTTTAGCTGGGTTTTTTTTTTGTATGTAAATTTCTCTTTAAGATGATGCAGCAGGAAAGGAAACAAACGATTTTTTCCCCTTCTTCTGTTATGAAAAGAAGAATTAGTTCTCGTTCGATAGTTGTGAAACTTTTTTTGCATTAAAAACGTGTTTCTTTCCCCGAAAAAACTTTTAAAATTTCAACTATTTTTATTTGCCTTCTGACCATGCAACATGAAAAAGACTTTTACCCTCCATTCTAAAAAAACAAGAAATGAAATAGAAAATGTCAGTTGAGAGACAGAAAAGTCCTTTTTGTTATATTTTCGCGCGTTTTCAGAAATGATGGAATGCAAAAAAAAAAAAAACTGAAGTTCTTTCTCGTGCGAAACTGACAAAATACTGATGTGAATAAAAAGAAAGTTGCGTAGAAAAAAAATTGCCAATCGAAAATAAAAATAGTTTGGGGCAAAAAAAAAAAAAAAAGTTCTTTTTTTTTTTTCTTGTCTGCTGAGGTGCTTTTATTTTGATTAAAAGAAAATGGCTGTCTTTTCCATTTCTATTTTTATTTTTTTTATATCTTTCTCTGACTGAAATTGTATTTACTCGTACTTGTTTAAATCTGTTTTGGGCTCCGAAATTCTTTTATTTCATTGTTCTAATAACTTTGTTTAATCTCGTTAATATAATTGAGTTTTAAAAATAAAGACTCGACGTCTATTGAATTTCAGTAACTGAGTGCGATCTTATTTTATTTTATTTGAATTTATTATTTCGAATATTGAAATTTCTTCAATTTGACGAAATTTAATTAAATTCCGGTCAAATTTATGTACAAAATTCGTAACTTTTTTTTTAAGAAAATATATATACAATACTTTTATGACAATTTTTAGATAATATGTGTGTTTTAAGATAGTAACAATGAGAGTGTATTCCATAAAGGAACACAAAATTCAACTGTGAATTAAATAATATGAAACTCTTATTTAACTCAACTTTCTAATATGAAATTCTTATTTTCATATTATCCTGCATTCTAATAAAGGATAATACGAAAATAAGAATCGTCTAATGTGTAATCTTTGAATCTTTTAGAGAATCTTAATGAGAAATATGTAATCTTTTAATTTTTTGACTTAGAAATTTGTAATCTTTTATTTTTTAATCTCAGAAATTTGTAATCTTAATGAGAATTTATGTGTAATGGGACTGTAAGTATATATGATTTTAATAAATAATCTCATAATATCAAGCTTCGAAAAATATTCATAGATTTTCAGACATAATTTGATATAATCGAGACACATAAATCAAGTCTTTACTATAACTTCCAATTTGTTTGCTTATAAGAAGTAAATTTCCGGTGGGGGAGTAATTTTTTTTTCTGACGTTTTATAATATTGTTACGACACACTTGACTGCGTTTCTAGGTGATATATAACGCGGATAAGTAAAAAGATCATCATTACATGTTTTATACGATACTGTTTGCACAGTAGAAACACGCGCTACGACCAAAGTTAAAAATCATTGGCTTTAAGAAATGAATCATTTGAATTCTAGATATGTAGTATACTCTATGAAACATTTCAAAATTAAAGGGAATTTTTATTGGTCCTGACATTTCCTCTTTACAAAAGAGGGTATATAAAAATGAATGGAACCTACATCAGGTCCAAAACAGATGGCGTTTGCTTAAGGGTTGAATTTTGTTAAAGCAAATATTGCAATCATTTTTAAAACTTCTTTATATAACACCATTCTGAATACCTTCACCAAAAATTATTTATTATGGTAATCGAACAAAACATTCATTATATTAAAATAAATGAATCCTTGATATTTTTTGGGATGATTAATTTTAAAAGATAATCGAAGTTCCTTACAGTTTCTTGAATTAAATCAAGAAAATGTAGTTTATTCCAGAAAATCAATTAGTATACTCCTACACTTAGTAAAATCTTTCACTCCAGCGCAAATTATCGAACCAACGTATGTCCCACATTTACGTATCAAGAGGCTATTTGTTTGATTTATCGCACCATCCCTCTTTTCCGGAACAAACAATTAGCGAGTTAATTATCATGTGTTGAACAACTCTTGCATCATTAACAGTGGATGGTTTTCGGCATTTTTCTGGCGTCCTCCGAAATTGATTGATTTCGGACAAAATCTCCGTGTTTATCAAATTCAAACAAACGAATTGTGCAGGAGATTAAAAGTAAACATTGTCTGTTATCAGTCTCAGATTAGCTTGCTTTATAGAAGTTGTCCCGCATGAGTATTTCAAAATAAAAAAGAATCATTTAATATTATTTGATTCCTTTTATATCTATAGCAAACTAGAGGCCCAGAAGGACAACAATGATTGTGCCTCCTGTATAGATTACAAGACATTTTACTCATTTATTTTTATGGACATCCCATATGCAATATCATAAAAACTTTTGGAAATATCATTCGCAAAATAATCTGTAGCTTCAAATGTTTGTCTGTAAGAAATATAAAAATATTTCTTAAAAGATAACGCTTCATAAACAAACAAATATTTTTAATCATCTTAAAAGTTGGATGGAAATTTTGCAATAGTGTCGACGAAATCAATTTATTCATGCTTTAAAGTTAACAATAAAGGTGAATGAATTGATCAACTATCTTTTCAAATAAACATATTAATACTAGTTAAAAACTCTTGTTTTAAATTCTAATTCTTTTTAAATAATGTTTTTTTTTTTTTACGTATAGCACGAATACGTACGAAATGGAATATTTTAGGTACTTTAGTTTTTGTGTTATACGATAGATATATACTGCATGAAATATTTTCCATTTTTAATACATCATGCCATGATGAGAAAACAAAAATTTGGTTTAATGCCAATCGATCGACAGTTGTGAAACCTTTTTGCATTAAAAGCGTTTTTCTTTCCCGGAAAAAAAACTTTTAAAATTTCAAATATTTTTATTTGCATTCTGACGAGGCAACATGAAAAGACTTTTACCCCCCGTTCTAAAAAAAAACAAGAAATGAAATAGAAAATGTCAGGCGAAAAGCACTTTTGTTGTGTTTTCGCGCATTTTCAGAAAGTGTGATGGAATGCATGAAAAAGAAAGCTGAAGTTCTTGCTCTTGCGAAACTGACAAAATTCTGATGAGAATAAAAAGAAAATTGTGTAAAAAAAAATTTCCAATCGATATAAAAAAAGACTTTTCCGGTGAAAAAAAAAAAAAATTTTTTATTTTTTTCTTGTCAGCCGAGGTGCTTTTATTTTGATCAAAAGAAAATGGCTGTCTTTTCCACTTCTATTTCTATTTCTATCTTTCTCCGACGGAAATTGTATTTACTCGCCCTTGTTTAAATCTGTTTTGGGCTCTGAAATGCTTTTTATTTCATTGTTCTAGTAACTTTGTTTAATCTTGTTAATATAATTGAGTTTTAAAATAAAGACGTGACGTTTATTGAATTTCAGTAACGGAGGGTGATCTTTTTTCATTTTATTTTAAATTACTGCATTTGGATTATTGAAATGTCTCGAAGGTGATGTAATTTAATTAAATTCCTGCCAAATTTATGTATTTTTGTATGCACACCTTTTATCTAAAAATGTCATAGAAGTATTATATATATATATATATATATATATATATTATAATACTTCTATGACATTTTTAGATTAAAGGTGTGTTTAAAGAGTGTCAACAATGAAAACGTAACACAAAAAGCAAGACAAAATTCAGTTACGACGACTTTTAAGTTTTATGTCAATCAAAGTCGCTTAAAAATTACTTATATCAACCTTGTTTTTAATTGTTCTTAATTTGAGTTTTCTATGAAACTAAGAACTAAAAAGTCAATGAGAACAGATTTGCAATAATATACAAAAATAATTTTCATTCGTATGTTTCTAAGTATTTTTTTCCATTAATTTATTTAAATATCTTGCTTTTTGTTTCAAAACTGTTAATAGTTTGTTGATGGCGATTAAATGGATCTGTTAAATGTAATTCTATATTATCATTTCATTACTTTCTGTTCTGAAATTGCCCTTAAAGAAAAGAAAAGATAAACTATTCTTTATTTCAAAAATTTATTACAGTAATTTTTTTCACTTTCAGAAGTTGCGGCACATATATGTGTTTTTATCTATCTAATGTATATCTTGTGTTTTCTTTAATAGTGAAACTTTTTTTTTCACTAGCTTTTGTAAATTTTTAATTTTCTTAAATGACATGGCAAAATTATTGATTTTTAATAAGTAATTCATTATCTTTCTAGCTCCTTATAACTAGAATTGAATGTTTTTAATTGCATTTCCTTCATTGTATTTACCGAAACACTGGTTTAGTAGGATCACAAATCTTTTAACAAAAAGAAACTGACTACAAATATCGAATAGCAGTAATTTGAAGAATTTCACTGATAAAATATATGAGCCTTGGATTAATTCTTTGATAGAAATGTTCCAGATTCAACCTTCTCATTAGGATAATTTTATAATGTTATTCGAAATTCTTATTTTCATATTATTCTTCATTGTAATGAAGGATAATAAGAATTGTGTAATGTGTAATCTCTGCATTATTATAAGAATCATAATAAGAAATATGTGATATTTTAATTTTCAATCTTAGAAATTTGTAATCTTTTAATCTTCAAACTCAGAAGTTTGTAATATTTTTAATCTTAATAAGAATCTTCTTGTAATGTGAAAGTAAGTATAGTTTATTTTAATAAATAATCTCATAATACCAAGATTCAAAAATATTCATGGATTTTAAGACATAGGTTGATATATTTTAGATACATAAAGCAAGTTTTTACTATAACTTCCAATTTGTTTGCTTAAAAAAGGTAAATTTCTGGAGGGGGAGAATTTTGTTCTGACTTTTTTTCCTAAAAATTTTGAACCATTGAGCTACACGAAGTTCAAATATAAGTTTGGCATACTTGATTGCGTTTCTAAGAGATACTGTAACGCGGATAAATAGAAAAGATAATCATTGCATGTTTTATACGATGCTGTTTGCGCAGTAGAAACACGCGCTACGACCGAATAAGAAATGAATCATTTGAATTCGAGATATATAAGAAACTGTATGCAAAATTTCAAAATGATAGGATAAATTTCAATGATCCTTATTTTCCTCTTTACGAATGAGTGCATATAAAAATGTGTGGAACTACAGTACAGGTCCAAAAATAAATGACGTGTGCTTAAGGGTTAAGTTTGTTCAAGCAAATATTATATTCATTTTTAAAACTTCTTTATATAAAACCTTTTTGAATACCTTATGATTGATGTGGTAATCGAACCAAAACATTCATAATACTAAAATAAATGAATCTTTGAATATTTTTTGGAGATGATTAATTTTAAAAGATAATCGAATTTCTTTACATTTTTATATTTAATTCAAGAAATTGTAGTTTATTTCAAAAAATCAATTAGTGTACTCTTACATGTGATGCAGTGTTTCACTCCAGCGCAAATTATCGAACCAACGCGTGTCCTGCATTCATGTATCAGGAGGCTGTTTGTTTGATATATCGCATCATCCCTCTTTTCCGGAGCAAACAATTAGCGAGTTAATTATCATGTGTTGAACAACTCTTGCATCATTAACAGTGGATACTTTTCGGCATTTTTCTGACGTCCTTCGCAATTGATTGATTTTGGACAAAATCTCCGTGTTTATCAAACTCAAACAACCGAATTCTATTGGAGATTAAAAGTAAACATAGTCTGTTCAGTCTCAGATTAGTTTGCTTTATAGGATTTGTCACGCATGAGTATTTTAAAATGAGGAAGAATGATTTAAGGTTAGTATTTGATTCATTTTATGTCTAAAGCAATCAAGAGGCCCAGAAAGTACAATAAAGATTTGTGCCTCCTGTATGCATTACAACCATTCTACTCATTTACTTTTATGGTTCGGAATCCAAGTTAAATTGTATATTCCCGGTTTAATTAGCCCAAAGTGTGCACAAAATGATCGTAGAGAGACAAACCAAAAATCATTTATTTTTGTGGATATCATCTAGTATGCAACATCATAAAACCCATTCAAAATCTCATTCGTAAATTAATGTGAACATTCAAATATTTGTCTGTAAGGAATATAAAAATAACTATTAAAAAATAATATTCAATAAATACACAAATATTTTTGATCATCTTAAAAGTGTGATGGTAATTTTGCAGTAGTGATGACGAAAACAATTTATTCATGCTTCTATGCAAACAAAAGTGGTGAACGAATTGATCAATTATTATTTCCAATAAACATATGCCCGACTCGTGGCTCAGTGGCAACGCGCGCCTGTGGTGAGCATTACTGGTGAAGTTCAACCTCTGGCGGTTTTATTAGAGACACTATTTTAAAAACGAGAAGAATCGATGATGTTTGGGTTGTTCACCATCTTGCTTCGTTCGTCGGAGGGTTTTTTTTTTTTTTTTGGGTTTTCTCTTAGACGAAAACAAATACGTTTTCCCTCCTAAAAGTTCATTCGGGTGGCAATGCCCTCTTTCTTCAACGACACGTAGCCAAGTCACACTTCTACCTATGGATGCTCCATCACAACACAAGCAGCCCCCTTTTCACTCCTTCCATGAGACCACCCGGGGTTCTTTGACATGGTCTAGAAGTTTGATAAGAAAATTAATAAGTATATTTATACTAGATAAAAAAATTATATTTTTAAAATCTAATTCTTGTTAATGTTTCTTTTTTAGGTATAACAAAAATTCGTATAAAACGGAATTTTTAGAAACCTAACTTTTGTGTTACGTGAGAGATATATATTGTTTCAATGTGATAGTAGTGATCATATATTTATTTAATTTATACTATTAAAAGACATAAATATGTTGGATCATCATAAAAGTAAAATGCCCTGATCTTTGGTACCACAAGCTTCAGGTATGTATATATGTTAGTGGTTCGGAATCCACATTAAATAATTTGTCACATTGTTGGTAATTTTTAACGCCATCAGCAGATATTTTCATATTTTTGTGGGGATACATCCTAAAATTTGAGAGAGTATCAGCTATCGACATTCAGTTCTATAATTCGGTATTTAGTTTTATGTTAGCATACTGATTATTAGATTTTACAATATGATTTTTCTTTTTTAGCATACTTGTATATTATTTTGAAAAATTAATTTTTTTTTTAAATCACTGCACCACAATAGAGTGTAGTGAAATTTCAAAATAAGTAAAATATTCTGAATTCGTCGAATTTAAAAACTGTTTTCGAAAGTGATTTGTGATTTGCATTTCTAAACTGAAACTGAAAAAAAACCTAATCCAAAATAATGGATTTGTCGAATTCAGGAATATTTTAGCAAATATTGAATGGCATAATACATAACTAGTCTGCATGAGTGTATTAAATATTCAAAAAAATTTCTGTTCGAAGGACTCAATTTAGAACCTGACAAGAATTCAGTTGCTTTTAGCCGAATTTTTTTTTATGTAATTTCGCTTTCTATTCCTCTTTAAGGAGATGGCAGCAGCGAAAAGAAACAAACGATTTTTTTTTTTGTCCCCTCTCCTGTTATGAAAAGAAGAATTAGTTCTCGTTCGATAGATGTGAAATCTTTTTGCATCAAAAGCGTTTTCTTTCAACGGAAAAAACTTTTAAAATTTCAAATTTTTTCATTTGCATTCTGACGATGCAACATGAAAAGACTTTCACTCTCCTCATTCTAAAAAAAAAAGAAATGAAATAGAAAATGTCAGGCGAGAGACAGAAAAGCACTTTTGTTATGTTTTCACGCGTTTTCAGAAAGTATGATGGAATACAAAAAAAACAGAAAACTGAAGTTCTTTCTTCTGCAAAATTGACTAAATACTGATGTGAATAAAAAGAAAATTCTGTAAAAATTTTCCAATGCATAATAAGAAACTTTTGTTGGAAAAAATAAAAAGTTTTTTCCTTGTCTGCCGAGGTGCTTTTATTTTTTGATCAAAAGAAAATGGCTGTCTTTTCCACTTCTATTATATTTTTATATCTTTCTCTGACGAAAATTGTATTTACTCGTACTTGTTTAAATCTGTTTTGAGCCCTGAAATGCTTTTATTTCATTGTTCTAATAACTTCGTTTAATCTTGTTAATATAATTGAGTTTTAAAGTAAAGACGTGGAGTCTATTGAATTTCAGTAACGGAGCGCGATCTTTTTTTCATTTTATTTGAAATTACTGCATTTGGAATGTTGAAATTCTTTGAAGCTGATCTAATTTAATTAAAGTCCTGTCAAATTTTTGTACTAAAATCATTATTTTTTTAAAAATAACACCTGTACAATATTTCTAATCTAAATGAGTTATTTTTTTTTTAAAAAAGAGTATATATATATATAATATTTTTATTACATTTTTAGATAAAATATGTGTTTTCCTCGTAAGATGGTCAACAATGAAGACATAACGCAAGAAAAAAAAATTCAGTTACGACGACTATTAATGGTATGTCATTCAATGTCGCCGATGCTTAATTTAAAAATTATTTACATTAACTTATTTATAATTTTTCTTAATTTTAATTTTATTATATAAAATTAAAAAGTTAGTGAGAACATATTTGCAATTAATATACAAAAATAATTTTCATTTGTATCTTTCTAAGCATTTTTCCTGTCAATTTATTTAAAAATCTTGTTTTTGTTTCAAGTTTGGTGAAATATTTGTTGATGTGATGTACTGATTTGATAGCAGTGTACCAGATTCAGCCTTCTCATTAGGATAATTAGGATAATTTTATAATGTTATCCGAAATTCTTGTTTTCTTATTATCCTTCATTCATCCTTAATAAAGGATAATATGAAAATAAGAATTGTTCAATGTGTAATATTTGAATCTTTATGAGAATCTTTGAGAGAATCTCAATGAGAAATATGTAATCTTTTAATCTTTAATCTCAGAAATTTGTAATCTTTGTAATCCTAATGGGAATCTTTGTGTAATGTGAATGTAAGTATAGTTTATTTTAATAAATAATCTCATAATATCAAGATTAAAAAATATTCATAGATTTTAAGATATAATTTGATATATTCGAGATATATAAAGCAAATTTTTACTACAACTTCCAATTTCTTTCCTTAAAAACGTAAATTTCCGAAGGGGAGTAAACTTTTTTTTTCTGATTTTTTTCTAAAATATAAATTTATGAACCATTGAGATACACGAAGTTTTATAACGTTGTTACGGCATACTTTGGGATTACGATTCTAGGCGATATACAACGCGGATAAGTAGAAAAGATAATCATTCTATGTTTTATATGATACTATTTGCGCAGTAGAAACACGTGCTATGACCGCTTTTAAAAATCATTCGCTATAAGAAACCGTATATCAATTTCAAAATGATCGGATGATTTTTAATGGTCCATTTTCTCTTTACAAAAGTGTATATATAAATATTAATGAACCTACAGTCCAAAACAGATAGCGTGTACTTAAGGGTTAAATTTTGTTAAAGCAAATAAGACATTCCTTTTAAAACTTCTTTATCTACAACCTTTTTGAATACCTTTTCCAAAATCAATTAATGTGGCAATCGAACAAAACATTCATTATATTAAAATAAAGGAATCCTTGAATAGTTTTAGTGATGATTAATTTTAAAATATAATCGAAATTCTTTACATTTTTTATTTAATTCAAGAAGTTGTAATTTATTCCGTGATAAAATGCTACACGTGGTAAAATGCTTCACTCCAGCGCAAGCTATCCAACGAACGTGCGTCCTACATTCGCGCATCAAGAGGCTGTTTGTTTGATTTATCGCACTATCCCTCTTTTCCGGAACAAACAATTAGCGAGTTAATTATCATGTGTTGAACAACTCTCGCATCATTAGCAGTGGATAGTTTTCGGCATTTTCTGACGTCCTCCGAAATGGATTGATTTTTGAACAAAATCTCCGTGTTTATCAAATTCAAACAACCGAATTCTGTTGGACATTAAAAGTAAATAGAGTCTGTTTCTCAGTCTCAGATTAGTTTGCTTTATAGGAGTTGTCACGCATGAGTATTTTAAAGTGAAGAAGAATCATTGAATGTTAGTATTGATTCATTTTATATCTATAGCAATCGCTAAAGCTCGGAAGTACAATAACGATTGTGCCTCCTGTGAAGAAGATGATGATTTAATGTTACTATTTAATTCCTTTTATGTATACAGCAATAAGGGGGCCCAGAAATTCAATTACAATAAATGCACAAAAAAAAAAAATTTTTTCATGTATTTGATTGTTGAATGAACTATAAAGTGCAAATTTTAAAATTTTCATTTGGCGTTTTGGGCATGCTGGTTTGATACTTATGTCACAAATGCAATCTTTTTGTCTTAAATAATTTTTGGATGTAATAATGATATCTTAAAAAAGTTTGAAGCTCAATTATTTAGGCCGGTGCTTTAATATTAACAAAGTTATATTATTATATAGAATAAATTAATAATAAAACAGACATAAAAGTTATTTGTTTTTTACTGATGATGAATTTTATAATTATTATACCTCCAATGGATTTTAATTTTTAAAATTAAACATATATATATGTGCGTGTGTGTGACTAATCCTCAGTGTCAGGTAGCGTCTTACGGACACCCCATGAGTAGTCTACTTATGGATGGAGGGAAAGTAGACAACTTCTGTTGTGATGGAGCACCCGTAACCAGAAGTCTGACTGGACTCCGAGTAGCTGAAGAAGGAGGGCAGTGTCTTCCGGGAGGACTTATAAAAGGGCATGAGGCTACTCTGAATTTGCATATCTTATGAGAGTAAACCCGGAAAACTCCAACCAGGTGGTCTGATTAACGTGGCAAAGAGCTGAACATCACATATGCAATCAAATTTTCTTGTTTATGAAACAGTGTTTACAACAATGTCGCCAGCAGATTGAACCTCAGTTCTAATTCGCTCGTTACCGCTGAGCCAAGAGACTGGTATATATATATATATATATATATATATATATATAATCTTACAATGAAAATACATATCGAAATGTAAAAATTTGTCGTTTTGAGCATATAATACTTAGATACAGCACTTCATCATATAACTATCATTGATTCGGCAAAATTAACGACTTTGAAGAGGTGGCTGTTTTATATAAATGTGTGTTTATAATGTGATGCGATGCACATTTCCATGTCTAATTTCATGTTACTATATCACCAATGTTTTTAACATTATTTCTGAACTTAAATTTTTTTGTGCATCGACGGCCTTATGCATGCCAAGAACAGCCCACTGACAGATGAAGAAGAAAAGCCATTGATTTCAGGGAAGACTTTTAGGTGTAACTGTCCTTATTTTCGTCTCTTATGGGTGAATAACAGGAAAATTTCTCTTAGACAATCTGACTATTGATGTGTAACTATAATAAGCCCTGCTCAAATGACCATTCACTTTGCTCGTTTGACTCATCTGAAAGCAATGGCTGCCAAGGAAGCAGGGTGAAATTAACATTGAGCATTCTAACCCGCTAGTGGACCACATTACCAATGGGCTACGAGACAAAAAAAGTATTTTCTCTTTTATACATGCAAGTGTTCTAGGATTTGGACTTTATGAACAGAAAACAAACCTTTCAACAAACAGAATTTTACCAAACAGTTTTATAACAAGCTTACACATGATTTATTACAATTAGGAAAGTCTTCAGCATTAAAAAATATGTGAAAATTGCTTCTTTATTTAGAGCTAAAACATTTCACTGATATAAACTGCATAATTATTCTAAGCAAATCCTTGTGAATCAAAAGCTAATTGACTTTTTCTTTGCATTCACATTTAAAAGATTGTGTTTTTAAAGTATTATAAATTGCAGTTTACGCTTCGTGTCAAATTAGCGTCATTATCACGAAATACATTGAGTAATTGTTACATAAGTTTCATTCTTAACTTAATGATCTTAACAAAATCAGTAAAATTTTTAACAAAGACACTATCGATTAGTTAGCAAAATTTATGAAGAGAATTTCATAACTGTCGTTTATTTATTTAGTAAAGGAAATTTATAATTTTTCACTAAAAAGCTTCTATTATTATCTCACTTAGTGTAATTTTAATATAAAAGTTACTTTGACATTTTTATTCTATTTTTTATTATTTAGTTATTTTATTATTTTAATGTACCTACCCTTTATTCAAGAATCAATAAATAATTCATCATTTTTTATTTGTCCATTTAATTGAAATATGCGGTTTTTCACGTTTGTTTATATGATATTAAATTTTATTATTTTTTTATAAATTTTTATAGAAAAAATATGTGTAATTTATATAGCAAAGATTTGTGCAGTTTTATAAATCAAATGTTCCAAGATTGTACTTAATTCAATCTTAATCAAATACACTCATTTCCAAATTTAAATTTACATATCCAAAAAATGATTTTTAATGAAATATCCATTCAAAGTGATCCGTATTTGCAGGGAATTGTGTGACAAACATCCCTAATTATCATTTATCCAATCAAAAGTAATCAAACGGTTTCTCATATGCAAATCTAGGCTTGTGTCATCCAAGGTTGAATCAAATGCTTTGCGCAAAATGAATATCTGAGTGAATTTCTGCAACACAGCTTTTCATTTCAGTGTGTAGTTTGTCACCATCGGAGATGAGGTCCCTGACGGGGCCAGTGAGCTCCAATAATCTTCAAAATCATCATCATTTCAGTTTGTAAGGACTCAGATAGGTTTCTTATGGCTTTGAAGTATCATTTGGAAGAATCTGTGAAGTAGCGACTCATGGGCCGTTTAGAAGCAATGCTCTTTGACGAATTCCTTGAAAGTGAAGACATTCAGCGAATACCATGGCCAACAAAGTCTCTTGTTCTCAACCCGATACAGAACTTAAGGGACTACCTTGGAAGAGCAATTACACGTATACATCCTCCTCCTATATATGTAAAAATCCCTAAAGACGGCATTACTAGAAAAGTGGAGCTTAATTCTCCAAATTGTTAACAGCTGTGATTAAGCCAGCATGAAAACACGTTATATTATGTGTTTACAATTCAAGGGAGATGACATTCATATTAAATTCGTAAGTCTCCATTCTGTTCTGAGTTATTCCTTTTTTTTCTGAACTCTTTTGTTACATTTTATTACCATTTTTATTTTTTCATGCTACAATATCATATTCTCTTAAATTTTTTCCCTTTGTATTGTCTCATAGTGTTATGTACCATTCCAGATAAATTCATAAAAATTATAGTTCACAGTTTCTGAGAAATCTGTGCATTTATGCATGTAAAGATAATTTTTGCCAAGAGTGTTATTAATTACGTTTACAAATCCAGTTTGCATGGTAACTAAATCGGAACTTCATTATGTTATTAAAGTTTTCTGTATTCTCTTAATCATACACTGTACAAATGAAATATCGAATTTATTGAAGAGGATCTTCCGATAGAATTAACTTGAGCATAGTTTCGAAATTCCCTTTCTTCCCGCTTTAATTATTTCCTCGGTTTGTAGTTGGTGATGGCAAGAAAGATATCTTGTTTCTCTCATTTATCGAAAGTCCCGATAGCTTCAATTATCGTCCAATCGTTGTCCAATTAGATGATCATGTAACAGGATAAAATTCCAAACCTTGTATCGCAAAGTTTCGAATGGATGTCTTTTGTTACGTTTTCGCGCCGAAATTCGATTACGATTAAAGCATCAATACGAACGAAATGAGAATGGAATTCTATCGGGAATCACAGTTGCAGTTGGGTTCGTGTTGATTTTCTCCTTTTGCTATTATGGAAACTCGAGACGACGAAATAATTAAGTAATTCTGAATTGCAGCGACTTCTGTGAAATTTCACTCCAAATCCAATAAATGCTCCAGTAAAATCAAAATACCGAAAGAACCCTTTCTTAGACATTCTATTTCCTTTTAATTCTAATGATTCTAATGTAAAATGATGTTTGGCATCTTATAAAAATAATCGATATATTCTCTACTTCACATTTTTTAATACTAATTTTATTGAGCTTAAAAACCTAACATTAAATTTTTAATGTCGGACATCGTTTCGCATATCATATCAAAAACAATCTGGTGGTCAATATGAATTTATGCCTCACAATGGCTATGATATCTTCTTCTTCACTGGGATGGCCAATTGTATAGCGTTCTGGCCTTTGGTACCACAGGCTTCATTCAAGTTCGTATCCTGGCGATAGCATGGACGTTTGTCAGTGGCTTGAAATCTACATTAAACTGTAAGTCCCGATCTAATTAGCTAAACCAGTGTAAGTAATGACTGTAGAGCGACAAGCAAATCTTCTTCATTGGCACTACACCATGATGGGCCAACCCGGCAGATTTCGAAATAAGAGATTTTTATGGGGTAGGATTGTCAGCCCTACGTCTAAGTCTCTACAGTCTTATTAATCCGGGGGCTACGGTTTACAATAGATTCGAACCACTACAAACATCCATGGCATCTCTGGTAATCGCACCCGAGTCATGTTGCAAGGAACGCTAGACACTAGGCCATCAGGCTGCCTGAATATGTTGTACAATGTGATATTTCATTTTTGACAATACTTATTCATAGTTTATATGCCATATGCATATGTGATCATTACTGACAAAAACATTTATTCAAATTATAGATGTCTCATGTAGTATTTACCATTTAAAATGGAAAATATTTTATTTCAAATGCATATAAGACATCAAAACTTTTAGATTATTTGCAATTATTTCGAAATTTTCACGATCACGCATGTTACATGTGAGTTAGCTCCATTACAGGATGAGATAGAATATAAAAATATGCTGATTATTTTTTAAATAACTTTTCACCTGATAATAATTTAAAATATCTTTAATTAAAAAGATTTCGTTCATGAAAATAAAATTAAAAAGTGGATTGATAAAAAATTTTAAATTAATTCGAACTTGAGTTTAAAAATCTTAAAACAAGAAAAAAAGGCGTACTAACTAAAGAGGTTGATAACCAAAGACATAAAAATAAGAAACTCGATCCCGGTTTCAAAGGAAAAGAGATAAAAAAGACCTAAACAACTAAAAAAAGAGAAGAAGTAATACTTCCACAAAACAAGTTAAAGGAAAATCGAGAGTTCCTTTTCCTTAGCTTTAGAAGATTCTCCTTTTAAAGTACCACAAATCCTTGCAAAAGGCAACGAGGGAAATCTTGAAGGCATTATCGGATGTTGAAAAATGTTAAAAGCCTTATCAATTCCCAAGTAACTAGTTGACAACTATAAATAAATTGGTCAAAAAAATTATTTTATTTTACGTGCTTTAATTTCCTTTCCATGTGATAATGGCAATAATAGATATATCTTCATGTGCTGATATATTTCGATACAAATATTTCGTTATAAAAGAAGAAAATCTTGTGCACTCTTATCTTTGTAAACATATGATCATGTTAATAATGATCAAAAGTATTTTCTTTCTCTTTTATTTTTTCTGAAGAGAGATTATGGTGAAAAGACATGGATATCATTCATAATTCAGAACTTTGAAACTGGAGAATTTTTTAAAAATAGGTTTACATGAAATTAATCATGCGCTAAGTCTAAAATTAACTTATCAAAAAAAAAGGAATCAGAGGACGTATAACGGTAGAAGTGATACATATGTAAACAAAACAATTTATGTACACAAAGTTAATAATGTGTTATATACAGTGTTATAATTTTTTATGTTTTTTGGGCTCAAAAAAATATGTACACAAAAACATTTCAGAATAATTAGGTGTCTTATTCGGAATACACAGCTATACATAGCGATCTGACAACAAAGGACAACCTCTGGCTCTTATCCAAGCTGTCATCCAATTTTGCATTCAATCTTAGATTTAGCTTTATCAGCGATATTTCTTGCCTAATTCTATCCGATTACCCAGTTAGATCGATATTCTAAGGTGATCAGATGTACACGCTCATTCGCTTGATATTTCGCTTGTTTCATGATCTACTAAGTTTTAAAGAAAAATTATATCGAGTTATTATATATAATAAATGAGAATATATATAATAACCTATATTATTTCACAGTCCAGTCACATTAATGTGACCACCTGTCAAAAAGCCAGAATATATACTCTTCTATATTCTGGCTTTAAGTGGAATGTGGAATGTGGTATTAAGTGGTATTTAAGTGGAATTATTTTTATACACACCACTGCAATGTTCTGCCACCTGCCTTTTGTGATTGGTTATTTCACGCTGACGTCGAAAGTAGGTGGTGGTCACATTAATGTGACTGGATTGTATATATATATATGTGTGTGTGTGTTTATTATATATATTGGAATATGAAAAATGTATACTTAATTTTTAATTCTCCAATTTTTAAATTTTTAAATTAAACTTTTTTTCTGTTCTATTTGATAAATTTATATGATCTACATAGTACTTTAATATTTAATTTTCTATTTGCTTTGTGTTAATTTTGCATTTTAACAATGTAAGGTTTTTCTTATGAATATTACTAATTGTTCTACGAAGGGTGATCAAATCTCAAGCCTTGTTTTAAAATTACTCAGACAACCAACCTACCGCAATCCTGGATATATCTAGACAAGTCTTTTTTGTTCTTCGGTCTCAGAATCAAAGAAGGGCTCATTGTTAAGAGCAATTTCATACGTCAAAAAAATTCCATGTCAAACAAGCCCAGAACTATCTCAAACACGTTTTCAATGTTTACAGATGAAGAATATTTGGGAACAAAAGGTACAACAACATCAAATCCCATTTCTGAATGATGGTCATTGTTATCACGGTTGTACATCATATCGTTGATGATGACGAATCAGGATCTGTGAAAACCGCCTTGATGATCGCTCTGACTTCTCTCTATGTCGCCTCTTTAGGGCATTGTTGTCCTAAATTATGAAATTGTCCTGGAGTTATGAAGTTGCCTACCTTCATAACTCTGAGTTTTGTCATAGTTCAGCCATTTCTACTTACATCGTAGAGGGCAGTATCCCCTCAAATTTCAAATGTCTTCGCTTTAACCATGTTGTTTTCTTCGGCACAACTATATGCCCTCTGCCAAATGATATGTGCGCAAGACATTGGCATAGTCACAGTTAATAGACTAAATCAAATTCAAATTCAAATTAAGCCCCAATTCGAATGGAAGTTCAATTTATCCTGTTTTATACACCAACTGTATGCTTTTGAGGTCCAGATATACAGCTGATGAGATACAGTGCTGTATATATTCATTCATTGACCGCTAAAATCTGATCACTTCGTGCTGAATGGAAAAATATTTACATAAGAAATTTTTTTTCAATCATATAAAAAGTTTTTATAATATGGAATGGGATTGAATAACTTACAATAATTTAATTATCAGCTTCAATTTTCATGTGATCCTTTACCATAGATTTGTAATTAGAATATGAAAAGGAATTGCGTCTCGAATTCTCAGAAAAAAGAGGTTATAAGTTCGGTCTTCTATTGCTTATTTATGCCACAGTAAACTATACAATTCTATGCATCCCGGTAACATGATTTTCCATGTTTTGGCGAGGCCTGATGCAAATTGGCTAGCACTCTGGCCTTTGGTACTACAAGCTTCAGGTTCAAATCCTGGCGATGGATGTTTGTCAATGATTCGGAATTCACATTAAACTGTAGGTTCCGATCTGAACCTGAAGTGCGCATAAAATGACCGTAGAGCGACAAAACAAACAAAACAAAACATGGTTTGGCAGGCCTCTGAGTTTCCTCACATTTCTAAAACAAATATGGTCATTTTGGTATGATCTTCATTGATGAGATTCATACGTTTCAGATAATGGCGACACAATAAAGTGGAATTCTAAATTAAAAGTCATAAACAAACTACGAATTCTAAACTAAATTCAACTAACTTCTACCAAAAAAAAATTGTTTTCTGCTAAACAATATCTCTCATTTTTCTGAAAAATGGGAAATTAAGATCTGAATAAAAATGAGGATTTTCCTGGTGAACTATTATTTTGATCTTAACACACGAATAATTTATAATACATATTTAATACATCAAGCCATACACAGGAAGGAAAAGAATTTAATTAAACGCATCTAGAATGAAATTACACAGTAATTGGATATTAATCGTGAAAGTTTTCAAATTGTTGAGCTTTCCCAAAAACAAAAAAGGAAGGTGCTGAAAATTCAAACCTGTAATTTTATTTCAAGGAGAATATATTTAAGTAGTTAAGGTAATTTCTGTAGCACCAGAATTTACGGTTAACTACTCATTTTGTGAAAAAAGCAAACCTCAAACTTCATGTATAAATCACTTTAATTACATGAGGTTTGACGTGTCTGAAATTAATTACGATTAATTCGAAGTTCTAACGTTAATCAATAGGCAGAAGGATGTTGACGTACATTGAAAGAATTTTTAAAAAAAACATTATCTTAATATATCAAAGAGATTCCCATTTATTTTATTTATAATCTAATTCTGAATTTCCTTATTTACTCCATTAATCATAATTATGTTTCGCAAAAACCATAATAATTTTTGAATTTTATTTCAAAACAAAATCTTCTTAATTTAATCGGCAACAGAGAGCTTGTGCTTATCGATTATCGTTAAAGAAAGTACAAAAAACTTAAGTTTTATTCGAACAACTTCGTTATTCAAATTTTTAATTTCAGAACTGATTTATATTTTAAAAATTAAATTTATGCTATTGTACTAGATAATTTATGATATTGTTTTTCCTTTTCCCAAATGTAAACCATATTTATAAATATTCAAAATTTATTAATTGGGTATTCGTTCCTATCAATTCAAAAAGTTTTCCAAGTTCATTAATTCTGTCAATTAATTTTTCATAAAAGTTATCGCATAGTTTTTAACTTAATTTGTAAAGAAAACTTTCAGGCGAACTGATGATAAGATTGAAGAATATCTAATGAACATGCGTGTACTTTTAAATTTAAAAATAAAACTACTTTTGTTAAGACTAAGAAAATTATTTTTCAAATATTATTAACAGCGAAAAGGATTTTATCATATTGAGTTTACAGCTAAGTGATTGCGGTCATTAAATAAGAAGAAAAAAATTCTAAATTTTTTGCCTAAAAAATACAACTTTATTTAATTAGGTATTGTCCGTTTTTATCGATGACCTTTTGCTATCTTTCAGGCAGTGTCATAATTCCCTGTTCATAAAACATCTACTTTTTTGCCAGAAAAATATCCGAATCAAATGTGATTTTACATCATCAGCGTCATTGAAAATTTTACCATTTATGGAAGTTCTGCATGGAACGAAATTAATAGTAACCTGAAGGCACCATTTGTTGAATGTGACAACAAATCCCAACCTAGTTCCAATGATTGTTGGCGAGTGGCCAAAGATGTGTGGGGTTTTTGCATTACCATGCTGGAAAACAACATCTTTGCTATTTGTCAATTCTGGCAGCTTTTCTTGAATGCATCGTTCAGTTTGGTGAGTTGTTGAACGTATACGTTTAAATTAATCGTTTGGTTTCTTGGTAAAAGTTCAAAATGCAGAATTGTTTTATAATCCCACCAAACTGACAGCATAATCTTTTCTTTTTGGTTAATCTTAACTTTTGGTGTTTTCTAGGCTGGTTCATCTGATTAAAAAATTGTTATAAACTATTCAATTTTCGTAGCCAGTTATCAGTCGTTTCAGAAACAGGTCCATTTCGTTGTTGTTCAGAAGCGAATCGCAGATGCTAATGCGTTGCATCAAATGAATTTCTATAAGCTGATGAGGGATCCATAAATCGAGTTTCTTGACATAGCCAAGCTGTTTTAATTTTTAGAAAGCATGTATGCGATACATTGAGCTTCTCTGCAATCTCACATGTTGTGCTATGACGATCTGAATCGATAATGGCTTTGATATGGGTCTCACCAACTTCAACTGGACGGCGAGATCGTTGCTCATTTTTCTGTAAAAAATCACCAGAACGAAATCTGCCAAATCAATTTTGGCACTATTTTCGAAGGCTTCATTCCCATACACGGCACATAATTTATTGTGTGCTTGCGATGCTTTCTTAGCTTTTTGGAACTAATACAATAAAATATGCGTCTGAAATGCGTGCTTGTTACTCCAGTCCAAACAATAAGAAAAAAATTAAGTTAGATGCTTTGAACACGTTGACAAAACAAAAGAATGTGCTAAGACCATCTATTGACTAAATCTGCAATCACTTAATTTTTAAATTTTTAATTTAAAAATTAATTAACATTGAATTTCAAAAAATGATTAGCAATAATAAATACTAAGAATACAAAGTTATTTTATATATTCAGGAAAACACATTTTTGTTTTTCTAGAAATACATCATTTAATTGTAATTAAAACAATAACATTCTAGAAACCGTTTGAACTGACTAAAACAAATTTCTTATTTCATTATTGATCATTTCATAATTTCATAATTTTTCTAGGGCCATCATGTTCCACTTATGTAAGTCACGAAGAGGAAGATGAGATCAAGGTGGAACTTTTAAGGAACTGCTCCCAATTTACCTGTCATATAGAAAAAATCTGGAAAATTACCACCAGGTAGCATGATTATCGATGCGAGATTCAAAATCTTCCTCAAGTCACCACGTTTCTGAAAACACTGACTGCAATGAACGCTGCCAGCGGATTTAAACCTGATCTCTCTTGGAAGTTAATTGCAAACATTACCACTGAGCTAAAAATAGGTACCTAATTATATTGATCTTATAAAAAAAGCAAATCAAAATATTTTGAATATGAACAGTTTTTTTTTTTTTTCATAAAATTTTTCTAGTGAACTATAAACGTGCTTTGACTCTTCCCCCAATGAACCTAAGCCGATAACAGGAAAGAAGACAGATTTTACGATTATTTTATAACGATTATGACAGCATTTAAAAAAGCGTTTCTCAACAATAATCAGGCTTTCTGGGGAGAATCAACTTTTTATACAATATATATACACTGAAGTGACAAAAGTCATGGGATAGCAATATGCAAATTTTCAGATGGCAGTAGCATCGCGTAGAACAGGTATAATGCGCAGTGCTTTCGCAGGAGCTTTCATTTCTGGAAAGAGTTGACTTTATAATGACGATTATGACAGATTTAAAAGCGTTTCAGCAAGGCACTGTTCAAGCTGGTGGTGGCTCCGTAATGGTGTGGGCTGTTTTTCATGACATGGACTTGGTCCTCTGGTGCGACTGGACCGAACATTGACTGGAAATGCTTTATGTTCAGCTACTTTGAGAACTTGCAGCCATTCATGGACTTCATGTACCCAAAAAACGATGGGATTTTTATGGATGACAATGCGCCATGCCCGGGCCACAACTTTTGAAGAACATTTGGATACCTAGATCGCCCGACATGAATCCCATACATTTATGGGACATCATCGAGAGGTCTGTTCGTGCCCAAATCCTGCACCATCAACGCTTTCCCAATTATGGACGTCTATCGAGACAGCATGGCTCAATATTCCTGCAGAAGACTTCCAACGACTTGTTGAGTCCATGCCACGTCGAGTTGCTGCACTTCGCCGGGCGAAAGGAGGAAGACGATAAGAGGTATACATGACTTTTGTCCTTCATGTATATATATACAATATGAAATTCAAGCAATTTTTAAAACATCCCTCCCTTATTACCCCTAAGTGGATTTTGTATATTAGTGGAACACAAGACCCATTGATGTACACAACAACAAAAACCTATAATGAATTCCATATGTCATCACAATTTCATTGTTAATAATTTTTATTATTTGGCATGCATTTTGTATAAGAATGATGTGGGTAATGCTATAAATATGGAGTAGTTACTAAACATTTATGGCCTATAAATTATTGAAATTAAGGAGAAGAATTAAATTAACATTTATTAAAATTAATGAAATTAACGAAGTAAGTAATGAAATGAAATTACATTAATATAATAATAAAATTAACATTTATAAGAATAATAAATGAATTCATGAAATTAACATTTATAGGTTTAATAAATTCTAATAAATCTTTCCCGTAAATTAAAAAATTTTTAAAACAAGTAAGAAATTTTTATCAACAAGTACTTATTTACACGAATACAAGTATTTATTTATACGATTTTTATAGTATTATACATTTTAAAGGGTAACAATGGCAAGAAAATAGTATACCGTAGGATTACAGAAGGCCAGAAACTTGAAAGAAACTATTTCCCAGAAAGCCCATGAGAATGCCACTTTTTTATTCAATTCCCAGTTTCGCGAAAAGTACTCCGAAATGTGTAACGGAATTTTCTCCGAATACGTAGCCGGAATTTAAATATTAGACCTTATAAAACGATACGGAATGCATTTCGGGAAAAGCGTGCATACCTTCCTAAAACGGAATGCGTCCGAGCAATAATTTTCAGTATACACGGCAATATCTTCCGAGCACCATACTGAAATAGTTTGCTATAAAAGGAAAGTAAATACATCATCTTGCAGAATAAACCTACTCTCATAAATTGGGGTTAAAAGTCAACTCTTTCGAGTTTACATAAAATAAATTGAAATTGATTTTTACTGAAATTGTAAGAAGAATCGTCAGAAAGATATGTTGAATAAAAATGCATTTGTACAAAGGGCCCAATGATTTACATAGATTTAAAAACCATATAATGATTACTGAATGATTCCAATAGTATTGTATGACCCGACTATAGGAAATAAATGATTTTCAGTTTGGGAAATTTTTATATATAAATTTTTATTATTTTTTAATCAATAATTTTTGTATAATTATTTATTTTTTTTTTTATATTTTTAGACAAATTATTACAATTATTTACGTTACAACAGACAAATTATTACATTATTGCAGATAATTATTTTTATATATTTTTAGACAAAAACATCTATGCGGAATTAAATATTTGAGATTTTAAATAATATAAATAGGAGTAACCTTCCTCCTAGGCATTGCAAGAGCGCCCCTGTGGCGTTCAGGGAGAATTACAATAGTCAGTACGCCTCGAAACTCTCACACAGAGGAAATACAGCGCAACCTGTGGGCCCGCTGAGAAACGTTTAGTTTACAGCCTCTCATCTCGAGAGGAAATATATGTTACACAACCCTGCGTATCTGTTGGTCTGCAGACTCTCACCTGGAGAGGATAGATTTCCGCGCATCCCGCGAGTACCTAAGTATCGGGTTTTCGGCTTAAAAGTAGAATCCTTCCATTAATCTACAATTATATGCCTTTAAATGGTTAGTTGGAGGACAGACTCTCACTCAGAAAGGAATTATATTTTCTGTAACCCAGTTTGTATCCCAGTTTCTTCTTTTTCCCCTCATAAGCGGAGTCCTTTCACGAAAGCTCTAATTATTTTTCTTTACTTTAAATGTTAAATATTGTCTCTAATTGTATGTGTGGGATATTTGTGCGCGTATAAATAAAGCTGGGAATTGTCCAACCTGTGTCACAAGTATTTCAACCCGACCACACTCAGTTACGATCCAGTTGCATAACCTGCACACTACAGTCTGGCACTCAACAGGGGGCCCGCTCGAACCGGCAACATTACATAAGCTAAATAATGCAGTCATTTTTATAGTATTATTTTAATATTTTTTAGTAACTTTCATCTGTTAGCATTTTTTAAGAATAAAACAGTGGTTGTTCGAATAGTTAATACAGTTAAAAACATTACAAATTTATATACCTCATTTTTTTGCAGTAACTACTATTTCCGCCAGCAGATGACGCCTGCCCTTATTAACCACTGGGTTCCATCTTTTGACAGAAAAACACATTATAAAAAATAAGTTTTATAATAAATTAAAAAATTATTAATACGAATTTCTTCATAATTTTGGTAGAAAACCAATTACAAAGTTATAAATTCGAAAAATATTGAATTTTAACTATTTTAGTTCTTAATTTTTAAGAAATTCTGATTCGCAGATAAACTAAACTTTTATTTTATATACAGACCTGGGATCTGATGACCGAGTCACTAGCGCTCTGGCGCTCGGTATTACGGGTTCAAATCCCGACGGTGCCATGGATGTTTGTAGTGGTTCGGAATCTACTTTAAATCGTAGGATCCAATCTAATATACCTCGTAGAGCGTTGTGGGGATAGTGTTATTCGCATCCGTAGCCTATCTTCAAGCTACACGTACCCCCTGGATAGTGCTAAAGAGTGACAGAGGTGCAGCCTTGCTTATAGTATAAAGCAAGTTATTGTTAACTATCGCTGTATTGTCAGCTGCATTTAATCAATTTGTTTGTTATGAATGTAATTTCATTTTAAATGCATGTATACTTTTATATATCGTTCTCTGTGATGTTTTTTACAAAATATTTATATATTTATTATATTTTTTCCTGAATTTTTGCTGGTTTTTTATGCCTTATCTTACCAATGACTATTTATGAATTTTTGCCGTTTTTTTACCAATGCCTTTTCTTACCAATGACTATTTATGAATTTTTTGCTGTTTTTTTTACCAATGCCTTATCTTACCAATGACTATTTATGAATTTTTGCTGTTTTTACCAATGCCTTATCTTACCAATGGCTATTTATGAATTTTTTTTTTTTACCAATGCCTTATCTTACCAATGACTATTTATGAATTTTTGCTGGTTTTTTTTTACCAATGTCTTATCTTACCAATGACTATTTATGAATTTTTGCTGTTTTTTTTTTTACCAATGTCTTATCTTACCAATGACTATTTATGAATTTTTGCTGTTTTTTTTCAATTTATCTTACCAATGACTATTTATAAATTTTTGCTGTTTTTTTTTTACCAATGCCTTATCTTACCAATGACTATTTATGAATTTTTGCTGTTTTTTTTACCAATGCCTTATCTTACCAATGACTATTTATGAATTTTTGCTGGTTTTTTTTTACCAATGACTATTTATGAATTTTTGCTGTTTTTTACCAATGTCTTATCTTACCAATGACTATTTATGAATTTTTGCCGGTTTTTTTTACCTATGTCTTTAAAAGTTTTTTGTCAATTATGAGAAAATCAGTAACAGATTATAATTTTAAAATGAATATATTATGAGGCGCTTGTTGGCTAAATCCACAAAAGTTAATGTTTGAAAATTATCTATTTGTGATTTTATTTGAAATATTCTTGGATAAAAAAAAACACCCACGCAGCCCTCCTGAAAAACAGTAAAGCTTACTTCCAAAGCCCTCATCTGTCTACCAGTTTGTTCTGCAGTAATTAAACTTACAGGATCGAAGGGGCATCCTCTGCCTGTACAGAGTTGAGACACAGTTCCTTTTGACACCCTTATCTACCAAACCATGATTGGGCGTTGTTTAATGTTTCTCCATAAATCAATAAACCCGGAGACATTTGGAAAAGGCAGCCATTGGGATTCTTTCTATGCGCAAGCAATGAATGATTTAAATGTCAAATAAAATTTTCAGAAATTCATTAATTATTGTGACGACACTTTTAAAACGTAAATTCTGAGAAAAATGCCAAATATAAAGATATTTTATTAGTTTAAGGGATTTGAGACTATGCTGTAAGTTTTAAATATTATTATTTTATAATTTAAATTAATCACCTTTATGCAAACATTTTTCCCATATGATAAGTAATATGGCATATCATTCTTTGATTTTATTTCTTAATTAAATTTTATTTATTAAATTATTTTCATTACATATATGTAGATCGTATCATTTATACTACTAGTAATTAACATGGAATTCCTCTCCGAATGAGTTATATGTGTATCAATTATGTATTAGGCATTCATTTACCCTTAGCATTCACCAATATACTGTTGAGATGTCTCGATTTATGTAAATATTTCATTATTCTTTAATTTTTTTTTTTTTATTTTTTCTAATAAACACTGTTATCATATAATGTAAGAAAAAAAAGCTTAAGCTGTTTTTAAGCTTACTAAGACTACTAAAAGTTTATTATACTACTAAAAGCATATTATACTTTAGTCTACTAAAAAGTATAATATAGCCGTGCTTTTTTCTACACACAAAACAGCACAACCTGCTTTCCAACTTAGAAAACTATATTAAAGACATCATACATACTACACATAATACATGCATCATAGATACTACACAACATAGACATCATAGATACTACACATCATAGGCCTCATAATGCTATACCATCGTTTATAGTCTCTCATCTTGAGAGGAAATATATTTAACGCAGTGTATTAGTTGGCTTACAGACTCTCACCAGGAGAAACACCCAGCACATTGCAGAGTTTAGGGTTTTCTGCTTAGAAGTGGAGTTCTTCCACGAAGCTATAATTATCTTTCTTTTTACTTTAAATGAGTCAAATATTGATATCTCTAATTGTACATGTGTGGCGTTTGTTAGTGTGTAAATAAAACCGTAAGTTCTCCAACCTGTGTCTCTAGTATTTCAACCCAACCACACCCAGTAACAATCTGGATGTCCAACCTGCACACTACATCAAGTTTATCATTATTGTCTGCATATCTGTGTTAAAATTCTGAGCTTCCTAAATCTTTCAGCAAAAAATTAATTTGATTCTATTTCTGACACATTGTCTTTTTACGTTATTTATTAAAGTAAAAATAAAAGAGATAATCATGCTCTCTCCCTGAGAAAAAGTATAGTTTATAGTCTCTTATTGCGAGAGGAAATATATTTAACACAACCCTACGTATTAATTGGCCTATAGACTCTCACCCGGAGAGGAAATATATTATGCTCTCTAAAGATAACATATGTACTCTAAAGATAATAGAGAGCATCCAAAGCTACTAATGGAAAATTACATAAGAGATTTAAATTATCATAATAATGAAATATATATAACCAAAATAAGATTTGTGACTTAAATTATGATATCAAGATAATAAAAATTAATATTGGCATCGGAATAAAGCAGGATATTATACTAGAATTAAATTTTTACATTTTAAAAAAACATAAAGTAAAATATTTATTTATTTATTACTTTATTAATTAAATTTATAATTTGTATACCCTTCGCTGTTGTGTATCGCGTATCAGAAATGTAATAATATGTAGAATTTTGATCCAAAGTGCTGGCAAGTTTCAATACCTGTTGTGTGTTGATGAGATTCTGATAATGATTCTAGAACATTGTATGGAATTCAATAGCTCACGTGCGAGCAATTTCTAACTAAATATCTGGAATTATTCAACTCAATGACAAATAGTTGGCGAAGGGATTACACTCAGCGTATACATCACGTAAGAATATACAATAATTCAGCTGTCTGTTAATTAATATAAATCTGAACAATGAAATATAGTTAAAGCAAGATGAACATCATGTGCTATTCCAGTAAATAATTAATCCCTGCATAAATTTTCTCTAATATTATTAATTCGTAACCTTTACCATTAACGATGAGTCAGTATTGATTTTTCAGTTATATCTCAGTGGAATTTATATCAAGCTAGTATTAATGATATATAATGTAACACTAAAACTATAATGAATTATACGATAACCTTGTAGTAATGTAAAAATGAAAATGTATATAGCTTGAATTAATTCGTAGTTTTATAATTTAGTTGAAATTGTATATTAATTAGCTGTGAAAATTAATGTATAAGAAATATACATCTTCATACAAATTATTAATTATTAATTATTATATATAGATTTTAGTAACGAAGAAATGTTTTCAATTCTTAATTCTATTTTACTATATTAAAGTAATTAAATGATTATATAGCTACTAAAAATCAGACGAGATTCTGGTCTTTATTTAAGCTTTACAAGATTTAATTAAACATCCCCCAAATGGCATCTTCATTTGAAAGAATATCGATTATTTGACAGAAAAAAAGTCACAAAAAACTATAACTGAATAGACATACACTTTCTAAAGAAATATTTCTAATATTCTAAAAATAAAAAAAAAATAAACATGACTTCTCTGTAATACATTTATATTTTTCATGAAAAGTTTATTCACAACAGACTATTAAATTCGAATTTTTTTCCCTCCATTGCAAACACTATTCCCCGAACTGCAATGGAGAATTGTTCCATCGATTCCTTTCCCTATGGGGAAATTTATGCTTTCTTCCCCAGTCCATATCGTTGCATTTTTGTGTCGGAATAAACGGCACGATCTCACTTTAGGGCTTTTCGGAGGGAAAATTGCGACATAAAATAGTCTCCAGTAGCTGATTACTAGGAATTTATTTTTGTCCATTTTAAATTAAGGAAATGTTAAAGGGATGCTTCCATCACCCGCTAATCGTTCTGGGAAATGTACGAGATTCGTCTTTGGCGTTCGAAATGCCATTTTCGAAAGAGAATGGTTTCTGGAAGTGTTCTGTTTCCTAAAAGATGACTTTTTGTTTTCTGATTACCAGAGACAAAATTCCTTCAATCAATGATTATTTTACTGACAATCACACTCAGTAAAAAAAAAAATCATCTCCTGTTTCGATATCTGACAATAGGCAGATGGCCTTCGACCATCAGAGGGTTGTTGAACCAATGAAGAAGTACTAGATATCTTGTTATTCACATTCGTATAAGATAGTATGATATTTAACCCCAAACAATATTGAATGAACATCGTTCTATTTGTTATCATACAGCCTTTGTCTAAAAGTGTAAGGCACTTTTTTAAAGTACATTTATTTCAAAACTATACTAGATTAAATAAACTTTTTACAATCGTCTACAGAAAAAAAAATAGAAATAAACACTTTAGAACACAGAAGACGATTTTAAAATTAATTTCGATTTACATTTATAGAATTCCTCGGGAAGATATATTTATATTCGCTTTTACTAGTCTACTTTACAAAACGAATCATTTTGGACAGCAGAATTACTTAGTTTTATGAGTGCTTTTTTATCATTTTTTTATTAAATATGACACAATTTTATTAATTTACACTTATACTCTAAAACTCTCACTATATCAAAACATATTACGTATTTTTTGTATTTTGATTTTTCAGGTTATACTTCAGAAGGACATTACTAAAAGCTTAAAGGGCTACGTTGCGATGTACCAAAAAAAGTTCAATTTCTTAAAAATTCAATTATTTATGGTTATTTCTGTGAAAATATCTTGTAAATAATTTTTTGATTTATATTGGATTTTAGTAACGTGAAATGTTTTTAGTAATGAAGAAATGTTTTCAATCATTAATTCGATTTTACTATATTAATGCAATTAAATGATTATGTAACCATTAAAATACGAGATATGATTTTGGTTTTTCTTATGATTTACATGATTTAACTGAGCATTCCTGAATGTCATTCATTTTGAAAAAAATATAGATTCTTTGAACAGAAAAACTATGGCTAAAAGTCACAAACTATAACTGAACTATATATTAAACTATAACTGAATAGATTTACATTTCCTAAAGAAATATTTTAATATTCTCCAAATAAAAAATAAACATGACTTCTCTGTAATACATTTATATTTTTCATGAAAAGTTTATTCACAACAGACTATTAAATTCGAATTTTTTTGCACTCCACTGCAAACATTATTCCCCGAACTGCAATGGAGAGAATTGTTCCATCGATTCCTTTTTCCCTATGGGGGAAATTTATGCTTTCTTCCAAGTCCATATCGTTGCATTTTGTGTCGGAATAAAAAACGGCACGATCTCACTTTAGGGGCTTTTCGGAGGGAAAATTGCGACATAAAATAGTCTCCAGTAGCTGATTACGGGGAATTTATTTGTCAATTTTAAATTAAGGAAATGTTAAATGGGATGTTTCCATCGCCCGCTAATCGTTCTGGGAGATGGACGCGATTCGTCTTTGGCGTTCGAAATGCCATTTTCGAAAGAGAGTGGTTTCGGGAAGAGGTTGATTTCCTAAAAGATGACTTTTTTTTTTTCTGATTGGCAGAGAAAGAAATTCTTTCAGTCATTTGCAATAGAAGTAGATTTCAATGTGCTCTGAAAGCTCAAATCTACAAATGAAATAATAAACAAACATAAATATTTGATGTGTACTTTGGGATTGATTTCGGGAGAGTTGTACTCAGCAATAGCAAATTAAAGGGAAAGTCATATCTTACAATTTATGTGTGTCTTACATTTACAAGCATGTTGCATGTGCGTTACATTTTTACAAGCATGTTGCAATAAAAGCCACATGGCGTTCCTTTATTTTTAAGTAATTTCCAAAATCATATTTTTAATTCTACATAGTGTTCGTAAGCTGCATTGGCATAAGATGGGTAATGGTACTCATAAAGAAAAACAATGTTTATTATGTTTGTGCTTGATTTCGGGAGAGTTGTAGGCAACAATAGCAAAATAAAAGGAACTCATATCATGCCATTTTTACAAGCATGTTTGTCAATAAAAGTCGTCTTTTTTAAGAATTTCTAAAATCATATGTTTCGTTCCACAGAGTGTTCGTAAGCTGTATTGACAAGATAAGATGGTAATTGTACTCGTCAAGAAGAACAATGCTTATAATATAACTTAGCTTTGCATTTCAGAGCATGTCAGAAATAAAAAAGCACACCCGACAAGCTCAAGTCGTCATTACCGATGTCATTTCTTTCATGCCAGAGAAGAAGCTCATCTACAGAACATCACCATCAGTCATCTAATGTCACGACTTATACTAAACCTATAACGGTTTCAAGAAAAGGACCACTTTTATGTTCATGGGAACACTTTAATTTTATTTACAAGCATTATATGTATATATACATATATACAGAACTCTATTTACAAAAAGTGAAAATTACGGATATAAATTAGTATATAAGTGAAGTTCACTCCAAGTTTGGAGATTTTCAAAGTTCTCGAGTCTGCGACGAATCTAAACACCTGGTCTGCGGCAGACCTTAATTATCACAACGCGTAATTCACGAAACCACAAGGAGATCACTTTATATCCGGCCTATAAACAACACTTCCGGCCTATAAAAAACACTTCTGGTCGACTCGTCGCAGAACTCTCTCTCCCTCTTCACTAAAAACTTCTTTTAAGACAATCCGTCAAGAGAAGGTGTCAGCTTTCCTCTTTTCTCATTAGAGAAGACATTTCTCAGCTTGTGGTCTATCACTCATCATGATGGAACAACTCATGGTATGTCAATTGGTTGATATTCAATCTGTAATTGTTTCGACCTGTGAATGTTGCACAGACATTCGCTAATTTCCTGAGTCTCATTATACATGATACCGAACATCTGCTATCAGATCTAAATGACATATTGTTCTCATTAACACAAAACACTGAAAATGTAATATAAATACCCCCAATAAAGCTCGTCTGCCGTCAGATTTGAGTGATGGTTTTATTATATATTTTTAAATAACATACATTCCTCTCTTCTGGAAACGAAATGCTAAAACTCTTCTCGTGAGAAAAATGCTGCAGTTATTTACCGTTTGCAACTTCCCAATAAAAATAAGTAATATCGAAAGTTGCTACTGATTGATCTATCAAGGATCAGTAGAAAGCCAATTAAAGCAAACGTTGTTGATCCTTGATCTTTAAAAGCTGCACATCTTCAAGGCTTCAGATTATTACCGCGTCACATGAAATTAATGGTGCACAAGACGAAACGTTGGCATCGTGAATTCGTCTCGAAAATTGACAGGATAAACATGACATCAGAAGTCTTCGAGATGATATACCATTAAATGACCATCGATACTCTTTGGCACCACTTTGAACATCTACTTAATTTTTTTTTTTTTTGCATATAAATAAAGGACATTGTATACCTTATTACTTTTTAATTCGCCTTCTTTTCACTGCTGTTAAGCTCAACTTGGGCAAACAATTTTAAGGTTGCCTTGTCCAAAGATTTAAGTAATCTTAATGGGTACTAACACCCCTTTTATTTTATCTAAATAACTTACGAATTGCCTTATAAAATAAAAAATATATGGTTTGCTTTGTTCTGTAGCCAAAATTGTAAAAATAAACTTCCGATAAATATTAAAACTATGATTTTAAATTTTTAAATTTTTCTCTGTTTACTTATTTATTTCTTGGAAAAGCATTAAAGATTTGCAGTTAAATCTAATTTATGACTTCTATTTCCATTCTTCTTTTACGTAGTTCTCTTGATTTATGCATGTGCTCCATTTGAATTCAAGATATTCAAGGGTTAGTGAACAAATGGAAAATAACAGTAGTTGAAAAATAACTTAGCAAACCTTAATGGTTTGGTTATTGCAAATTTGGTTGCAATAATGGTTATTTCAAATTTGAATTTGTCGTTTTCTTTATATTTCTATGATATATCGAAATAGGCCCCAAATGGAATATAAATTGATGTAAAGAACTGTTATTTCTTTGTTTAGATTTTAATATTTGTGGCTAGCTAGAGTTGACGGAATAGAACAAAAATGGGCCATATTTTCAAATTTTCACGAAGAAAAAAAGTGAAATAATATAGTTGTCAAATTAGGAAGCAGGTGTTAAAAACTTAAGAAAAATTAAGAAAATATGCAAAATAAAACAGACATTTCATACATTGTCATGGGTTCTAAGCCTTCAAAACATATATTACTAGTTTTCTTGGTATAGTACATAATTTTTCAATATTAGTTAATGATGAGAATGACAATGATGTCATACATATCTAATCATGGAAGAAGAGTTTCCATAGCCATAAAATGATTACAATACCTATGGCAATTACAGTATGCAACAAATAATTCTATTACTATTACACCACACCACACCACATCACTATGTCTAGAGCTGAGGTGCCCTTTTACAGTTTGGGAATGATGTAGTGAGATGTCTGATTAGCTCTGTAATGCTCTACAGTTATATGAAACCGGGACCAAAGACTTAAACTGGATTCCGAACCACAACAAGCATCTATGGTACAGCCGGGATTCGATCCCGAAACCTGTGGTACCGAGCACCAGAGCTCAAGCCGCTGAACCATCAGACCCCATCAAATAATTCCAAGGGCCAAATGTATGACGGAAGTACTTCTTAAATCTTTTGGAACGACTTTCCTATCTACATATCTATTATCCCCGCCATAGACACATAAATTATCAATTCGGATTTGGGATCAGGTTTCAAATCGGGTTGATTTTTATCTTTTCGAATAGGATTTCAATACCTGATTCATTATTTGCCATGTCATTCCAGGCCACAACATTAGTAATCAAATTCATTAATAACCTCTTTATTGTCTTTATTGTTCAATTCTTATTAATTTGTGGTATGATTTGTGCTTCTATAATTAATTTCATTATTCAACTTCTTGAACCGAAAAATTACTCTAAAATTTTTCAGATTTATTTGAATTTATAACTAAAAATTTTACATTCTTTTAAACATGAATCCAGAAACTTTCTTTTTATATTATTATTGCATTTAAAAGAAACATTAAAGTTCACATTTGGGATAGGCTTTCAAACGGGGCTTCCTTATTTCGATAACTGATTCATTATCTACTAGGCCATTCCAGGCCCCAACATTAGTAAGGAAATTCATTAAAGGCCTCTTTATTTCAATTACTATGAAGTGATTGTTCAGTTGTTAATAAAGAGATTCTTCAGTTGTTAATAATTTGTGATATGAGGTGTGCTTCTATAATCAATTTCATTACACAACTCGGGTTTCGAACCGGGTTTCCCTCATCTTTCTTTTTCATCCTTTCATTTCAATACCGGACTCACTATCTACCAGGGGCCATTCCAGGCCTCAATATTATTAAATACATTAATGATATTTTTATTTCAATTGTTATTAAGTTATTGTTCAGTTGTTAATAATTTATGATATGATTTGGGTTTTAATCAATTTCATTACTCAACTTTAAATTTTTCACATTTCTTTTGAATTTATAACTAAAATTTTACATTCGTTTAAACTTGACTCTGAAAACTTTCTTTTTATTTTATATACCATAATATAAAATAAACATTAAAAGCATATTTTCCTGAAATTTTTCACACCTTTAATTTTACATGGCGCGTCGTCCTAACTCTATTTTTATCACTAATTACTCCCTTCACCATAAACCATCTCCGTGGGATTAGCAAGATGCAACAGAAAATCATCATCAATTATCCCTGTCAGAGATAAGCAGTTTCAAGTCCTCCTTAATACCCCAGATTACTGATGATGGTATTTGAGTGGCCCTTTAAAACCGGACGAGATTATTTAATAGAACCTCAAACCATTGCTTTAGCTTATAGTCGAATTATTAAGCTAAAAATATAGTCTAAATTATGATGTACGTGAAATTAACGGAAATTTCAGTGGATGTATTAAACATGAAATAACTCATAAAATATTAAATTAGTAAATATAAACAATATAAAACTTTCATTTGTTAATAAAAATTATTTTTATTACATTTTATTAACCTTTAATAAATTAAGTGTATTGAAATTAATATTTTTCTTATTGATAGAGTTTTTGTATGAATCAATGATTGTTAATGTCTGTGCAAATATATACTACCGGCCATTAGAATTGCTACACCAGGAAGAAATGCAGATAACAAATGATATTTATTGGACAAATATATTATACTAGAAATAACAAGTGATTAAATTTTCAAGAAATTTGGGTGCATAGATCCTGAGAAATCAATACCCAGAGCAACCACCTCTGGCAGCAATAACAGCACTTATAAGCCTGGGAATTGAGTCAAACAGAGATTGAATGGCATGTACAGGTTCAGATTCCCATACAGCTTCACGGCTCATTAACCGTAGTGACTGGCGAAACCGTAGTAGTGACGAAAGTCGCTCGGCAACCATGGACCAGACATTTTCTGTTGGCAAGAGATCTAGTGAACGTGAAAGCCGAACATTTTCCGTATCAAGAAAGGTCCGTACAATACCGGCAACATGCGGTCGTGCATTATCCTGCTGAAACGTAAGGTTTCGCAGGATTCGAATGTAGGGTTGAGCCACGGGTCGTAACACACCCGAAATGTAACGTGCACTGTTCAAAGTGCAGTTAATGCGAACAATAGGTGACCAAGACGTGTATCCAATAGCACCTCATACCATCAAGCCAGGTAATGCGCCAGTATGACGATGACCAATGCAATGTGCGTTCACCACGATGCCACCAAAACGGATGCTACCATCTTGATGTTGTAAACAGAATCCGGATTCATCTGAAAAACTGACGTCTCGCCATTCGTACGCACAGGTTTGTCGTTGATCACACCATTGAAGGCGCTCCTGTCTGTGATGCAGCGTCAAGGATAGCCTCAACCATGGTCTCCGAGCTGAGAATCCATGCTGCTGCAAACGTCGTCGTGCATACACTTGTTGTCTTGCAAACGACCTCAATTTTGACTCAGGTCTCGTGATGTGACTGCACGATCCATTAAGGACATACGGGTAGCATGCCAGTCTCCTCGGCTGCTAATGACCCCCGGCCTTTGAGATCCAGCACATCGTTCCGTATTACCGTCCTGGACCCATCGATTCCATATTCTGCTAATAGACATTGGCTCTCGACTTACACGAGCAACAATTTTGCGATACGATAAACCGCAATTCCGGTACGCTACCGAATTGCGTTTACCTTTTTATCAAAGTCAGAAATATCAAATGTCAAAGTCAAAGCTTTTCTGCTTCTTATACGAGGCATCAGAACAACTTTTCACCAGGCTAAAACGTTCAAATGCAATTTGTGTATGAGAAACCGGCTGAACAATTTCCTCATTTAAACACATTGTAAGTGTCTCTAATGGCGCATTCTTTGTCTGAATGCGCTGAAAAGCTAAACATTTGCATATCACAGCACCTTCTTCCTGTCGTTTAAATTTCACGTCTGTAGCATGCCGCCTTCTTGCTGTAGCAATTTTAATGTAGTATGACTTACTCATAGTACTTTACATCGAAATATAAAGTAACTATTATAAAGTTAAAAATTATAATGAGGAAAAATATATGCCTCGATCTAGTTGAATTAAGCAAAACAATAAACTGTTAAAAACGTTTTAATATGTAATTTATTGTTGTTCTTATTGTTGTTGCACATCAATGGTCACATGTACTGCACAGATATACCATAAATAACCAACGGATAGGCAATGAAGTTGAGTACATTGCCATCTCAGAGAAATTTTAGACCCGCCCCGTATTTGAGTGTCACAAGAGAGATAGCCCAGAAAGCTACAACCAGGTGACCTAAATGTTAATATAAGACACACTTTTACAATGATGCAATCGCCATCAAATCTCATCGTTTCCCAAAATAATAACTGCGACGGACGCAATTAGAAAACTCAAACCTGAAACCTCCTGCAAGCTGAATGAGTACATTAACATTGGTCTTGATTCAAAAACACATAGCATTTGATTTTTAAAACCATATTTCTTGTGCATAGGTGGACCTTGCACTATCAGCTAGAGAGGCAAAAAGGACATTGCTCTCCATGATGACTTTTAGGGATAACTGCCCGCACTTGCGTATGGTAAGAAAGAAATCCCGGAAAGACCCCCGATTAACACATTTTTACAATCACCATCGGATCTACTGGTTTCTGAAAGAAAAAATTAAATGAAGTGGTCTGTGGATTCGAACCTGAGTGCTCCTGCACTCGAACTGCACACACTACCATTGGCCACAAGTGGGCAACATCAACATTTAATCATCAAACCAAAACCTAAAAAGGAAAAACCCAAATTAAAGAAGGCTTTGCTTAAAGTTTGTTACTTCATCGCCTTATCTCTCAAACCCCTGCTTTTTAACCACTTTCAAATAGAAACTCTAGTTTCATTCCCTTAGGTGATCCTATTATTAAGTTCAGGCCTTTCACTATTTTTTACTAGCATCGTCGCAGTTTGGAATAAACACTATTTACCATTTTTTACAAATCTTTTGGGCTGACTTTGCTGCTTACAAATTTAAAGTGCACCGTACCAGCTATTCTGCCCGGTTTATAACCTGTTCGAAACGCACAGTTAGTGTTCAGACGAACTCAGTTTCGTATCTTTTGACGGTGTACTTTGCATTTAGTCACTGCTTTCAAAAACTAGGAGACCTTAACAGTGATTGTTACAAGTTGAGTAAAAATTCTCGCCTCGATTGTTAAACTTTATGGTGGTTTTCATCTCATAAGACAAACAAATGAGAAACAGTTATCCTGATTACCTTTACTCACCTCTAAAAGTCTTTCAGAATAGTCCAACGATGTTCAGCAACAACTGTTCAATACGGGTGTGAATTCGAATTGAATTCTCTCTATTCAAACGCCTGGCCCTCTATCAGTGGTCTACTCCAGTTCGATTTGGTTTGATTTGCCGCTCTAAGCTAATTACACCTAGACTTACAATTTAACGGGGATTCCGAAATCACTAACAAACATCCATGCCCCCGCTAAGATTCGTACCTGCATCATGTGATATCTCCTCGGATTAAAAACGTTTCGCTCGAAATTGAATTGAGATTTTACTCTGTTATACAACATAATAACTGGGGCCTGATATCCGAGTGTCTACTGCTCTGGGGCTCGGTGCCACAGGTTTTTGGGTTCAACTCCCGGTGGTGCCATGGATGTTTGTAGTGTTTGTAATCCACTTTAAACAGTAGAACCGTAGGTCCCGGTCTAATAGGATCGTAGAGCATTACGGGGGTAGTATTGCTCGCGTCCGAAGCACATATCTTCAAGCTACACATGCCCTCTGGGTAGTGCTAAATGAGTAGCGCCTGTGCAGCCCTTGCTTAAAGGCATAAATATAAGTATCTCTAAGTATTTGCCAGCTGCATTAGGGAAAAAAACATCATAACTAATTAAAGAAATTAAAAATATTCTAAAATGTTTCTTTTCAAATATAAGAACAATATCCATGACATATTGTTGGTGAAAAAATTCTTTAATCGAATCCTTTACCCCACTTTTAAAATACTAATTAAATTATTTTAGATTTTTATGTTTATTTATAATATATTACTTCCCTTTACTATAATTACCTAGATCTTCATTAAATGCAGTAGTAGTAACTTCACTAGTAACTAATACTTATTATAAACGATGTAACACAGTGATTAAACTAACCAGATCCATGCATGTCATTTCTAGTTAATGGTTGATGTAAAATAACGACCCCCACAAAATAACGCTGCATGATATTAAAAGGTCGCCGCTCCAAGTCTCTATAAGCAACATGTAATTCTTCAAAATGTGCTTGAACTATATCCGCGCCATTCATTAAGGAATCGAGAAATTAATTTAATGAGAAAACGATTGCAAATGACATTCCTCCGTCGAAGACTTCAGAGGAATGGTGCTCCGGAAATAGGGAGCATTTAATCATAATTTTCAGGATTAATGGATGGATCAATTTAATATCTCGTTACCATGAAAGTTTTCGCAGGCGTCAGTCCGAAATGTCCAGATTTGTCTCCCCTTCGTACAATGCTATTTTATGTCTCACTATATGGGATATAATAAGGTATGTATATTTAGTAAATAGTATATTCTTTGACAATGTATATACGTGCACATGTAATCAAAACAGTGATGTTTTAAGTTAAAATTAAATTTGAGAATCTCTATTTGAAGTAAAGGGCTAATAGAGTATATTTTTAAAGATATCAAACTTCAAAATCTTTATACTTAGAACAAATTACTCAGTGTAATTTTTGGTACAGTTTTTTTTATTCTTCATTTGCTCGACAGCTCCACGGTTGGCACGGTTGGTTAAGTCTTCTGCCTACTGGCAGATTTCAAGACAGGGAGATGTTTTTCTTTTTATGGGGTAGAGTTGTCCGCCCTACGCCTAACGGTCATGCTAGACAGAGACCTACAATTTAAAGAGTATTCAGAACCACTACAAACATTCATGACACAGCCGGGACTCGAATCCGAAACCGAGCGCTAGTCTCTCGGCCATCATGTTATACTTTAGGGACTGAATGGCAAAGTATCTAAGCTCAGTGTCACAAGTTTCGAATTCGAGTCCCGGTAGTGCCATGAATGTTTGTAGTGGTTGGGAATCCACTTTTTAGCCGTAGATTCCTGTCTCCTGTATGACTGTGGAGTCGTCACGGAGCCAAGTCAGACTTCTACCTACGGGGGGCTCCATCAAAACAATGAGTCCATACGGGTTCGTCTAAATGTCTACCAAGTGGGATAAGAAACAACAACGATAAACTAATCGATTGAATTTAAAATATTCAAAACTATTTCCTTTCAAATATAAGAAAAATATCCATAACCATTCTAAAAAATTAAAGTTGGTGAAAATATCTTTAATGCAATCCTTGACTCACTTTAAAAATACTAATTAAATTGTTTAAGATTTTTATTTTTAGTTTTTACGATTTTACTTCCTTTACTGTATTAAAATAATTTCTTAGATCTTCATTAACTATATACGCCTCTAATAACTAGTACTTATCGTAAGTGGCGTAACACAGCGATTAAACTAACAAGATCAACGCATGTCATTTCTTGTTAATGGTTGAGTTAAAATAATAACCCCACAAAATAAGGCCACACGTTAATAAAACTACGTTCTGTAAAGGTCGCTGTTCCAAGTCTCTTGTATAAGCAACATGCAATTCTTCGAAATATGCTTAAACTATATCCGAGACATTCATTAAGGAATCGAGAAATTAATTTAATGAGAAAATGATCGCAAATGGCATTCCTCCGTCGAAGACTTCAATGGAATGCTGCTCCTGAAATAGGGAACATTTAATCATAACTTTCAGGATTAATGGACGGAGCAATTTAATATCTCGTTACCATGAAAGTTTTCGCAAGCGTCAGTCCGAAATGTCCAGATTTGGTTCCCCTTCGTGCAATGCTATTTTTAAGTTTCTCAATATGGATATGCATATTTAACAAATAGTGTCTTCTTTGACAATGTATATATGTGCATATCTATTCAAATCATTGATGTTTTAAATTAAAATTAAATTTAGGAATCTCTATTTGAAACAGATGGTTAATAAAGTATATGTTTAAAGATATCAAACTTAAAAATTTTTATAAGACAAATTACCCCCTTTCCTTCAACCATGAGACGACACGGGTTTGTGGGTTTGGTCTAGATGTTGTTGCCTTCCAAGTGGGATAAGAAACAACAACAGCAAAGTACTCAGTCTAGTTTTTGGTATAATTTCTTTTAATTATTAGATCTCATTTTCAATACTTTCCATATACTGCCATCTTATATTCCAAGTTTGTGTCTAATTTGTATAATAATAACAAAAATCCAAAATTTAACATTACTGCATAACTAAAATCCACTAATGTTAGCAGTTATTTTTTTAATTAAAATAGAATCTTCAGTAGTAAAAATTAAACCGTAATTTTTATACCTTTATACTAATAGTTAATTTAACTTGACTTCACTTTGAGATTTATGCTCGAATTAGCTGCTTTTATCTCAATTTATCCAACTGCACTTGATTGGGTAGCTTGGTGTTCTACAGTCATCTTGTGAACACGTGAACTAAACTGCACTAAAGAAGAAAGCAGAAAAAAATGAACTAGGAAAAGATAATAAGATAAAAAATTCCAGAGATAAATCCTCAGATTATCAGTAAGGTTTGACTATTTACAAAAGTATTAAAAAAGAAGCACTGAAATAGGATGTTGTATAGGGCTTCTGTCATAAAATAATGCACAAAAAATAATAAACACACTCAAAAACCAGTACTTTTTATAGGAATATTAGTTCATTAATCTTATATTTTGAATTAAACTTTGAGATATTATTTTATCTATTATTATATATTACGGCTTTTGCGAAACTCTAATCACGGAAAGAATAAAGAAAGAGTATGCTTAATATAAAAAAATAAAAATATATGATAAATAATGTCTTTATATACTCATTTTTACTATAAAGAATCATACTTGTTTTATCCCAAAATTACATTAAATGTTATTGTTAAATTATGAACAGTTTTTTAACTTGTGTGACTCAGCGATTTGTATTCTGGCGCTCGGTACCACAGGTTCCGGGCCCAACATCTGGCATTGCCATGGATGCCTGTAGTGGTTTTGAAATCCACTTTTAAACCGTAGGTCCCAATCTAGTATGACTGTGGGACGTAGGGATAATAATCCTACCCCGGTAGGCAGACAGCCTTGGCCACCGTAGGCTGTTGCGCCAACGAAGAAAAATTCGTTGGTGATTACACAAAAAGATTTATGAATCATATTCCGAATTTTCTGTTTTACTGCCCGCAAATAAGATCGGTTTAATGTTCTTCCTGTAGACATTATTTTGCCCTTACTATGAAGATATTTACTATGTAGTAATATTAGCTTTTATCTTATAGAAAAAGAGGTATCTACTATTATAAGGACATCAAAAATTGTTTTGATCCATGACTATGATACTCGGTTATTTTTATTCTCATGGTAAGTTCATGTCCAAAACCAACAGATAACTTTCAGGCTTTTATTAACCGACAGTATCCACCTCAACTAAGAACATGGAAACCCTAAAAACAAACATTTAAAAGGGATCCACGGGCCAACTTTGTATAGTTATCATAAGTAAGGATCAAACTATGTCTTCCCAAAACAAATTATAGCCAAAGAGGAAGAGCTCAAAGTTGATAGATTATCCTTTCAATGACGGTTTGAATTTTGCATGTTTTTTTTTTCCGCCCGTTAGACTAAAACCGATAATGGGGGAGAGAGAAAGAGAAAAGGAGTGTGCGGTGTGGAGTAAAGAGTTACAAATAGTATGGAGGGTACAACGGTCGAGAGAAGAATGCCAGATAGTATAGATGGTACCAAAGAACGAAATTTCAACGAACATGCTTTTTAAGATGATTTTTGTAAATATTTGTTCTATAACTTGTTTTTGTATGTTAGTTGTGCAGTGCAGTCTTTGCAATGTTAATAAACATAACAGCTAACAACTCTTTAGTTATTTTGAGAAATAATTTAGTTTGTATCCATGAACAACACTGAATAAAGACCACGCCCATATCCTGTCCTATCTATATCAAAGGGGGCCTGAAATGACCAGTGTCTAGCGCTCGGCGCCACAGGTTTCGGGTTCGAATGCCGGAGGGGTCATTTCATGTTTGTAGTAGTTCGGAATCCGCTTTAAACCGTAGGTGCCGGAGCGTAGAGCGTCACAGAGCCCAATCAGACTTTTCACTCATATTATTTCCAAACTATAAAGAGGCAACTCATCTCTAGGCACAGTGATGAGGTGTGCTGTAGTAGTAGTAACAACCACATCCAGCCCTAACTTTATTCCATACTTTAACAATTTGTCTGATTATTTATCTGTTTCATTTAACTTAGTCTGCACATACACTCAAGAGCCAAAACATTATGACCACCCCTACATTTTGCAATGAACTCGCCTGGATGACGGAAGGCACATGATCAGGTGGAAGTGGTATTTAACTGGTATTAAGTGGTGGTATTAATCCATGCACCAAGGCGGGTTGAAGCTGTGTTGCGCACCGGGGTGGGCCAACTCGTTATTGACAGGTGGTCATAATGTTTTGGCTCTTGAGTGTATCTCTGTGTTACTTCAGTTTTCAAAAATAAATTCCCCTCTTCAGCCTTTTTGCAGTTTTTTCCTTTTCACAAGAAAAGAACTGTAAATTTCCTCCCTTAAAAAAAAAAGAGTTTGCAGTCCACAAAAGAATTGCTTATTAAATTCAAAAGTTCAGAAACACTCATTTGGATCTCGAGAGTAAAAAAGAAAAAGCACAATAGTATACCTGAAAACGACATTCTTTATTCGGGTGGAATTAATGAATCTCCAAAAGAATCCTTTTCTATTGTTATTTATTTTCAGTTAATCTCTTTCTCCGTCCAATCTCTCTGAATGCGTGTAGTTAAATACAGTTTCTTGCGGGAAGAGAAGCATTAACCCACTGACCCGACATTCGCAAACGATTCCCAAGTTTCTTTCTCCACCAATGAGGACATTAGAAAAGGGCAGACGTCATTAGGTGACGTTCTTGCCGGAGCTGCACAAGCCTCAAATGACTTCCTGACGATCGCTCAATACGCATCGATTTTGAATTTCAATACATTTTCAGGGGTTTTGATAAAGTTTTTCGGGGCTGCATTTTTCTGGGCTTATTTTTCGTATTTATTCAATATTAAGAAAATTATTTGTTTGTGTTATTTGGTAAAAATGTTTAAAAGGGTTTTGAAAAAAAGTGGTTAAGTATTTTTCAAAAGAATAGTTGGGATTATTTTGTAATTTTTTTAATCCTAAATACATGTCTTTTTTTCTGTTTTCAACATTTTTCTGGGTTCAGATATCACCTTTTATCACTATAATAATTTTGTATTGATATTAAGCAAAATATATTCACTTATTTTAACTTCTTTTCAAGATAATTATAATATATTTTCCTTGGTAGAAACGTTATAGGCATAAAGGCCCAATCTATCATTCAATTCTAATTTATTTTATTTTTTATTTCATTCATGGTTTAGGTATCAATTTTATCCCTATACTAATTTAGTTTTGGTATTAAGCAAAAATATACTAATTTATTTTAACTTCTTTCCAAGAGAATTATGATACATTTTCTCTTGTCAGAAACATTATAGACATAAAGACCCAAAATATCATTAAATCCAAACCTATCTTATTTTTAATTCATACCTAATCTTCAGATATTTTGGTGCACTGAAAGATTAAGTTAAATTAATAAACATCTTCATCTCTATAAATTATAATTATTTACATTTAAATCTGCTTATTTGAGGAATTTTTCAAAAACTGGGGAAAATAAAATTGATGAAAAGCTTTCTGTTCAGTTTAAACAAAATTTTTTTCTTCAGTTCTTCAGTTTTTGCTACCTTACAGAGGTAGGAAAACTATTAATTTTTGTTAAAAGTTAACACCAATAATGGTAACATTAATTAACGGTAATTTTTTAACCATACATTTTACACTTCTAAATTCTTAATGTGTGTTAAAGTTATTTACATGAATACTATACATTAATTTCAATTGTAATACAGAATATATTTGCCAAGAACGCCTTAGGCCTTAAAAATGAAGTATTTGAGAATAAAGCGATTGTTTTTCTCCTTCAAAACTCGAAATCTGTAGCTAATCTCTTTATGTATGACCCCTAGTGCCAAGGCTGTGAAGCACTGTTAAATAACTGTTGAAAATCAACTGCTATGTAGAACGTCCCTTGTCAACTATATTGACAAAAAGTAGCCCACTCCTAACATCTAATGCTGACGTCGAATACCACAGCTAAAAATAACCTTTAATTTTTTGTTTCGCCAACTGACATAGACGCCAATTCTCGCCAACCTAATTAAATAAACAGTTACGTTAATATTTGCACACACCTGCAACCTTATGAAAATTAAACAGAAATAAATCTGAATTTCTCTTTTATTTACTCTTTTGAAATATATTCATTTGATAACTTTTTTGAAGAACTGAGAGAAATAAAAGATAAGTAAGATCGAAATCTTTCTGATCTGTTAACAAAAAATTTCTATTCAGTTTTTAGATCTTTTTGAGACCGTATAAAAAAATTACGATGTAATGAATCTACATCTTTCATCCTATAAAAATACATTTGCTCTCTTTGAAAAACTACCCATTCGAAAACCTTTTTCGATAACTGGGTAAAATAAAATATAAGAAAAGGTGAAAAAGTTTCTGTTCCGTTCACAATAAAAATGTCTGTTCATTTCCTCCAAATCTTTTGGCCTTAAACTGAAATTAATTAACATCTTTCCAGGACATGGGCCATGAATGGGCTAAATTGTAAACTTCTGTATGATGTTAAATATTACTTCTGTGTGCCATTGTCGTCCTTAAAATAACATTACAAGATAGTTATGGCTTCCACGAAAACTTTCTTTTTCAATTCCTACTATTAGTTCATATCATCTCGTGGTTCAAATATTCAATCGTTAATAAAATACTTTTTATTCATCCGCCCCAGTTCAAATGCATACGTACAACTTGTAGTGGATGACACTGGATGTTAATACAGTTTTTTCAAATATTAATTAATCAATCAAATTTAATTAATTAATTTTAGTTTTTTAGATTTAAGTTGCATATATCTACCAATAGATGGCGCCAGATGTAAGAGGAAAATTTCAACTTTATAGTGAAAAAGTAGGAATTGACTTTAAAATTTTTTTATATTACATGTTTCTGTATAACTCTCTCACATTTGTCTATATTAATAGAAAAAGAAATCTTATAAAATATTCGATTATTGAAGCAAGATTCCCATGCCACAACAATAAATATTTGACAACACCCGCTACCTAATCTTGTTCAAATTTTTACTCATGATTTTTGTTGTAATTTAAGAACCCAATAATATATACTTTGTTGCCAGAAATAGGAGACTAAATTTTTGATTTGAAAGAAGGAAAAAGCCTTTCCATCTTGTAAATATTTTATTTCACTCAGTTATCTTCAATAGATTCTGTTTGGGTCTTCATATAATAGTGTAAGATTTCCAAGAAATTGTTGTTGAGAAACTTAATTATTTTGGTCTTCTGTTCTAATCTAGGATGTTTCTGATAAAAGAGATTACACGATAACAAAAATAGTTACAGTTATAACTTACAATAGGTTCTTGGAGCTCTTCAGAATTAAATCAGAAATACTTACAATTGTATTAAGGAAAATAGGTGAAAAACAAAAACACTGCAACGAAATGATTAAATTAATATTTGAGTATGGACGTTATATTCTTCATTGCAATTATTATTACGCAGTTTCTTTACTCTTAAAAATTAATAAGATCTAAAGTAATATCATGGAAAACGGAGCTCCGAGTGTATAAAACTATAATCAACCAACAGTTATTTATGGGCGAAAGAAGGTTTTAATGACCAACAGTTATTTAGAGTGGAAAAGGATCTGAAGAACCTAAAGATCACAAATTGGAAAACAAAAAGCTCGAGACAGACGACTTTGGATTCGTATTGTTAGAGAGGCCTTGGTCCAACATGGACTGTAGTGCCCGGGAGTTAGTTAGTTAGTAATTATTATTATATACAAACATGGCGTTTCCCTGGTATGAGGATCATGTTGCCTTCAAAAATGACAAATTAAAATACCTGAGTTTTTAAAATGCTAAATATATAAAAAAATTCATATGGTTATTACATACAGCATGTACCACTGAATCGCATTTTGAGTTACTAAGACCCTCTAACGTAGAAAATGTATGACTTAAAATTCTTTGTATCATATTATAATTAATTGGGTTTAACATGAAGCCCGACTATAGATGATCTGGGCTTAACTTGTTGCTAAAGATTATACAGATCAATACTGAATAATTGAGTGCTTGGTTCTAAGAAATCTATTTACAACATAACATTATTCCTCACAGCTTGTATTGTGAAATACAGGGTGATTATAATTATAAAATACTCAAACTTCTGTAAAAACAGAATCACTTGTCACAATGAGCTAAAATTTTAACTGAGGATACTTGAAGAAGCGAGAAATAGTATGGCATCAAAAAAGTTCCAAAAAAAGTTTCACCGATTTTCCCATCCAATTTCGTATGACCTTTCCACTAACAGTGTCACAACTGCTGAATGACTTGGAAGTCATTTGTTCCATCAAAAAGGCGAAACAATCAACCACATTGGACACTACAGTTGGTTTAATGTGCAACTCATGGCACATACGTTGTAATTTCGATCCAAAATATCACTAACAACCGAATTCACTTTCTTTATGCCGCTTAAAGCGCCATCTAGTAATACACTTTGAAACTTTTTTTGATGCCGTGCCGTTTCCTTCAGTTTAAATTTGAACTCATTGTGACGAGTGGTTCTTTTTTTTTACAACATTTTGAAAGTGTGACTTTAATTATAATCATCTTATATATGTAATAAATGGTAAGACTTTTTCTCACTTATTAGAATGTACAATGATTGTATATTAGTCTCCAAATTCATAAAAAGGACAGGATAAAAGAAGTATTTCTTTCATAACTGCTATGTATGTAAAGTATAAGGATATCTATAGATTCAAAAATATTTTTGATAAAGAATATCCCAAAAGACTGGACCGGTTTATCCAGAGTTGACTTTTCTTTCAAAGAAAGTCTGTTTTGAAACCAAACTTAGGAAGGAACGGATATTGCAAAAGTTTCTTTCGCAAATCCAAAGTTCCTTCTCTCTCAGTCTCAAAATGCAAAAAAGATCAAAGTGTGAGAGATATGAAGAAAAATATATATCATAACACGTCTGAACAAATATAAATTTTGAGAAATATGAAATACTTCCCTTTTTTCCGTCTGAATTGCGCCTAGCTCTGAAAAAGAACACTATAAACTGCTGCTTGTGGAACTGTAAGAAAGCCTTGTAATTTAAAGAAATGAAGTATAAATAAGAGGGATGTGTATTTTCACATAACAAGAAAACTAATTGCAATACTTCTCAATATTTGCTTCCTTACGCATTTACAGATCATAAAAATGGCTATTTATTATCATGGTCTTTATTATATGATTTAAATGGAATTTTTTATCGGTGCTTAAATGCTGCCATTTAAATCTGTTCCTTGTAAAATCTGTATGCATTCTGAATTTATCATATTGATTTGCCTTGTTTTTAACATATCATTTTACCATCTACAATCCTCCTGAGATATTAAATATTTTTTTGATTTTCTATTGGAATTCTTTGATAAAATTAGGAAATTGACTATGATTGTCTATGCACCCATTTCTGAGTTTGTACCAAATGAAAAAAAAATTATTTCTAATTTCCTAGACTGAGTCCTAGACTAAAACCTAGACCCCAGAAAAGTGAAGCCGGAAATAGATTCAAACTCACACTCAATGGAATCCACGTTAAACTGTAGGTCCCAGTCTAATTAGCAAAGTGTGCAAAAAATGACCGTAGAGCAAAACACCTAACCGAACCACACTCAATGCCCACAAACTGAATATCTGCTCGTTGTATGTTGTATGTATTCTGATTTTATCATATTGAATTATTATTATTTCATTGACATAGCTTTTAAATTTTCAATATATCATTTCACCATCTGCGATATTAAATATTTTTGGATTTCCTATTGAAGTTCTTCAATGAGATTATGAAATTTGAGTATGATTGACCATGGACTCATTTTTGAATTTGCACCAAATGAAAATATTACCTCAATTTTAACTAGACTGAGCCTTAGGCTAGACATTCTCGTCACCTCAGAAGAATGAAGACGGAAATAGATTCAATCTCACAGGCAATGTCCGCAAACTGAGTATAGTTCTGAATTTATTTCAAATAATATTTTCCATCCTCAAACTAATAGCTTTGCAAAACTTCTTTTCTTTAATTTCCTTGCCGGTGAGGGACTTAAGTGGGGACGAAGTGAGTGGACTTGCCAGTGAGGACCAGTTCTTAATTGCCACTAACAGTGCTTTTCACTAACTCAATTGGAATATGTACTCATTTACATTCAAGAGGATGTGAATTTGAGTCCACTGCTAAGGCACTGATAAGAATAATAAGTAGATATGGTAGAGAATGTGATGGTGTCTCCATAGACCATCAGCTTGTCTTATTCTCTGGATTTACACAAATTCAATCATCAAATATGGAGCAGTTAAATTTTGAATGATGTATATACTATTCCCCTGTTCCCTGCCACAAATCGTGCTAGTGAAGGACTTTGGTTACATATGAGATGTTTTCCTTATAAAGAGGTCAACAAACTTAGTGAGTTTATGGACAAAGATTCACTGGAAAAAGATAGCATAACCATCCGAAAATAAGAAATTTTAGTATTTCATCAGGGATATGTAAGGAGGAAATTCTTTGTATGACAGTCCTCAGAAGTTTTAAAAAAATTTCGATACTTAAACTCTTCTAGTTTTATGTTAAAAAATATGTTTTATATATATATATCGTTATAAAATATACATATTCTTCAATGCCGTACCAGACCTATGTGGGCCAGGGCCTTCTGCCAGATTCCGAAACACTAGATGTTGTTTTATTTATACAGGGTAGGTTGTCAGCCCAACAGTCATAGTATTGTTAGCCAACAACCAAACAGGATGTTTGTAGTGGTTCGAAATTCCCATTAAACCTACGGTTTAATGTCACTACAAACATCCATTGCACTGCCGGAACTCGAACCCTGTAGTATTGAGCTCCAGAGCTGTAGTCACTCAGCCATCAGGCCCATATATATATATTATTGCATCCTTTATTTTTGAAGAAAATATGACGCACTTTTTTTTTCAAACGAAAGGCTTTTAGTTAATAAAATGAGCCTTTTAAACCAATTGTAATGTTTTATTCAACTTTTTAGTTATTCTTAATTTATGCCACTTCACTGCCAAACCTGGAAACAACTCTAAAATAAATTAAAATAATTGATGGTGGAACTAATTATCAAATACCAATTTAATCATTTCAGTAAAATTAGAAATTTAAAATTCCACCAAATTAACGCCACGCATACGTAGGTTTAGCATTAAATTTCCATTTTTCCTAAAAAAAATTTCCAATCTCCCTTTTAACGAAATAAATAATTCATCGTCTTATGGTTATGCAAAGAATCTCCGAAACCTATTGAAATCCAAATGTCTGCCAGCCAAGTCATAAGCGAAATTTCGTGGATCGCGAAACCGAGATCTTCCGTGTTATCTTCTACCTCCCGAAAGGATTTTTGCGTCAAGCGGTATTACGCTGAATTCCTCCGAAAAGAAAAGAGGCTTGTAGGATTTGGAAAACATTTGTAGAAAGGATTGGAGGAGCTAGTGACAGGAATTCAGAAAGAGCTTCGGTTAGTTTTCCAAATTGAAGGAGACATTCAATTTTTCTTTTTTCCATAAATGTTACAAAATGTCTTTTTCAGAATACTTATAATATACAGACTGAAAGCAGAATTAAGACTTGTTACGATGGATGTAGAATTTGGAGTCCGAACGGTTTCGAAACCGAACTAAATCGAGAAAATTTGGTTCATAGCTTCATAAACGAAACCGAACTGATTCGTATAAATTTGATTTAAAACCCGAAACGAAACAGAATTGATTCGTAGGATCATGGTTTGATTGGGTTTGTCGCTCTACGGTCATTATGTGCACACTTTATGCTAATTAGACCGGCACCTACAATTTTACGTGGGTTCCGGCCACTAACAAACATTCATGCCACCGCCAGGATTCCAACATGAATACTGTGGTTCCAAAGGGCAGAGAGCGAGCCAATTGATTATTAGGCCGCAGAAACAGACGAAACCGAACTGATTCGTAGAAACTTGGTATAAACCCTTTAAACAAAAACCAAATTGATTCGTAGAAACTTAGTTTAAAACCATATAAACGGTACCAAACTGATTCGTAGAAACTTGGTTTAAAACCTGGTAAAAGAAACCGAACTGATTCATAAAACTTGGGTTCAAGCCCCATAAACGAAACCGAACGTATTCATTTAAAACTTCATTTAAAACTCCGTAAACCAAACCAAACTTATTCATAGAAACTTTTTAAAATCAGGTTAAACGAAACCGAACTGATAAGTAAAAAAATTTTTTTAAACCCGTTAAACGAAACCAAGGTGATTCTAAAGCTCCAAAGCTTTATTTTTAAATTTAAAATCATTTGTAAAGAAACTAAAATATGTTAACTTATTTTTATTCCGTTGTGATTAGTATTAAATAAATAAATAATTAATTATAAATATCGATAGAACCTCTAGCGTGTTTGTATGCGATCTCACGAATAGCAAAATTCCTTACAAACAATAGATTTTCAAATAATCCTATTCAATACTTTTGAATCATTTACAAAATAAAGAATACATTAAAAGCATCCCAGCAAGATTCAGAAAACAAATAAAAATGGTGAAAATGCATTTTTTAAAAACTATTTACTTCTAATGGCAAATTAAACCTCCATCACTTCAAAAATTGATAACAGCAAGATATGTACTTTAATTCACATGATAATATATGTAAATAAGGAATTAATTTTTTTTCAGAAAAGGACAAACGATTTTGGAAATATATTTGTATATATTCTCGAATCGTTTCATTAAATAGAGCTAAAACAGAACAGAAATTCAGCAGAATAATTGCAAACGATAATGCCATTAATACACATTATTTAATTTACGAATATATTTGATTTTGATTACATACCAATTTCAATAACAATTACTTAAAAATATAAAGATTAACAGTTCGAAATGTGTTTTATTCGATTTTATTAACAATTCCTTTTTTTTTTTTTTTTTTAATTTATTCTTCCGAAATTATAAGAGATCTGTATCATAAACAAAGGAACTCTATTCCAAATTTATTCTGAAATTATATTTCTGTAATATTTATTCAAAATAAATTAAAGAATATTTTTATTGTAATAGAGTATTACAGGGAACTAATTTTTGAAAGACAAATTAAGATAAACAAAAACGCTTTGCTGATTCAAAAAAGAATTGTTATAGAAACCAAACGATAATTTTCAAAAATTCAAACGATTCTCTCCTTTGGGAAACAAATCATGCAATTCGAAAAGCAGATAAGGCAGTTTTAAAAATAAGATCATAAAACACCAAAATTGTTTAAAAATAAAAAAAAATTACCTTTAATGTCATAAAACATTAGTGAAAAAAATTTTAACTCAATTCAATACTGTAATAGGGATTTAAAGCCATGACTTCCCGCTTCAATTTATTTTATTTGGTTTTATAAGATTCATGATCTATCCTTCGAATAATGAAATACCTACGATATTTAAGTTCTATTTTATTGAAACGATATTTAAGCTCTATTTTATTGTACAACAAATTTTAAAAAATAAATATAAATCTAGACTAAGCTTTTCTGTATGAAGTGAGAAATAATTTCTACAAATTGGATCATTCATATAAATACGTATGTATTTGTCGTATAAAAGTGGAAAACAATTTTTCGATGAACATTTTATTTATTTTTTTTTTTATTTTTAAATATGAATTGCTATCTTAAAAAATATTGTTTTTCCAATAGAGAAAAACAATATTAATTAAATTACTAAATCATTAGTTGTATTTAATTATTTAATTATTTATTTATATTTTTATCAGGTAATGCCCAATTTGTTTGTTGCCCCTCCTGTGTAATTTTTACTCAAGTTGGCATGTAAAAGGACACACTAATAACTCCAGTTACAATTGTAGAATGAATCAATTCAATGACTATTATGGTCGAAAATATCACAGGTTGCTGGTTGAAGTTTTCCTGTTTTTCAGACACACAAATACCAGTTAGTTACTTCTAAATGCCTTCTTAAAAAGCAGTGCATTTATTTAAGCTAATTTTATGCTATTTTATTTTTTACTTCATACTTCATACGAAATCTTCAAATATTTTGCGGCACTGGAAAGATTAAGTTAAAATTAATAAACATCTTACTCTGTATAAATTATAATTATTTCCATTTAAATCTACTTATTTGAAAACATTTTTCAAAAATCGTGAAAATAAAACTGATGAAAAGCTTTCTGTTCAGTTTACAACAAAAATTTGTCTTCAGTTCCTTTTAGTTTTTTGCTACCTTATAGCGATGTTAATTTTCGTTAACGGTGTTAACCGTTAATGCTAACACTAATTAAGCAATTTTAACAGTTAAATTTTTGCACTTTTAATTCATTAATGTGTGGTTAAGTTATTTACATGAATGCTGCACATTAATTTCAAATGTAATACAAAATATATTTACTAAGAACACCTTAAGGCCTTAAACGAAGTATTTGAGAATAAAGCGGGTTGTTTTTCTCCATCAGAACTAAATCTCCAGCTAATCTATGTATGACCCCTAGGGACAAAGCTGTGAAGCACTGTTAAATAACTGTTGAAATCAACTGCTAAAAATGTCCGATGTCAACTATATTGACAAAAAAAAAAAAAAAGCCGACTCCTTACGACATCTAATGCTGACGTCGAATACCACTGCTAAAATAACCGTTAATTTTTGTTTCGTCAACTGCCATAGACGTCAATTCTCGTCAACGTAATTAAATCAACAGTTACGTTAATATTTGCACAAACCTACAACAGTATAAAAATTAAACAGAAATTATTTTTTCTATAAAATATTATTTGCTCTCTTTAAAATCTATTTATTCGAAAACTTTTTGGAGAATCGAGAAAAATAAAACATGAATAAGATCGAAATCTTCCTAATCTGTTCACAACAAAATTTCTATTCAGTTCTTTTAGATCTTTTTACTTTAAAAAAATTACTTTATAAAAATTACAGTGAAATGAATCTACATCTTTCTTGCTATAAAAATACGTTTACTTTCTTTGAAATCTATTCATTCGAAAACTTTTTTCGAAAACTGAAAACAATAAAACATAAACAAGATGAAAAAGTTTCTGTTCCTTTCACAATATGAATTTCTGTTCATTTTCTCCAAATCTTTTGCTGTCTTAAACTGAAATTAATCAACATCTTTCTGTCACATAGGACATGAATGGGCTAACTTGTTAACTTCTGTATGATGTTGAATATAACCTCATCTTTAAAACAACATTGTAAGATAGGGTGGCTTTCAGGAAAACTTTTCTCTGTAACTCTTTTACATTTGTGTAATGGAAAAAGAAAAACTTATAAAATATTCGACTGTTGAAGAAAGACTTCCATGAATGATGACTTTCACCAAATATTTGACAATCCCTGATATCTAATCTTGTTCGATTTTTTTTTTTTTTGCTCATGATTTTCGTTGTTATTTAAGAACCCAATAATATATACTTTGTTGCCAGAAATAGGAAACTAATTTTTTTATTTGAAAGATAGAAAAAACTTTCCATCTTGTTAATGTTTTATTTCACTGATTTCTTCAATAGATTCTGTTTGGGTCTCCATATAATAGTTTAAGATGTCCAAAAATAGTTGTTGAGAAACTTAATTATTTTGGTCTTCTGCTCTAGTCTAGAATGTTCTGATAAGTTCAATAATGATAACCCGACCTGCCCGAAGGCTTACGGAGAACTGAATGACCAGAAGCGTAGACAGAACCAACTCAGGGCTACCAGGATTCCGCCTTATCCGGCTCCACGGATAGGGTGATATGTAATAAATACAACACCCCCACCGCCTTTGGCTGCCCTCAACTGGGCTTGTTATACTCCAGGGCATCAACGTCCACGCTACAAAGCGTATACGAGAACACCCGCGGAGATGTCTGGGTCTCTTAGCCGTCTTAAGTGACGTTTCCAGGGGGCACCACGAGGAGGTGGACCCAAAACGTCCCCCAGAATGTTCTGATAAAAGAAGATTATACGATAACAAAAATATTTACAGTTATAACTTTCAATGGGTTCTTGGAGCTCTCCAGAATTAAATCAGAAATATTTACAATTGTATTAAGGGAAAGAAGTTAAAAACAACAACACTTAATATTTATTTGAATATAGAGGAAAGAAGTTAAAAACAAAAACTGCATTTCAAAATGATGAGCAAATTAATATTTGAATATAGGGTTATATTTTTTTGATATGCAATTATTATCACCCAGTTTATTTGCTCTTAAAAATAATAAGATCTAGAGTAATAACACGCCCACCGAATCGAGTGCCAGAGCACTAGTCACTGGCCATCAGGCCCCTATGTGTATATATGCCATTAGGACCAACCATATATATATATATATATATTGTATTCGTTATTTTTGAAGAAGATATGACGGACTTTTTTTCTCAATTGAAGGCTTTTAGTTAATAAAACGAGCTTTATAAACCAATGGTAATGTTTTATTCAACTTTTCAATGATTCTTAATTTATGCCACTTCAGTTCCAAATTTATGAGCAACTCCAAAATAAATGAAAATAATTTATTGCAGAAATAATTATTAAATATCAGTTTAATCATTTAAGTTAGAAATTTAAAATTCCACCAAATTAACGGTACGTACTCGTATTTTTAGCATTAAATTTCCATTTTTCATTAAAAAATAAAAATAAAAACTTTTCAATCTCCCTTTTAACGAAATAAATAATTCATCTTCTTATGGTTAAGCAAGGAATCTCCGAAACCTATTGAAATCCAAATGTCTGCCAGCCAAGTCATAAGCGAAATTTCGTGGATCGCGAGACCGAGATCTTCCGTGTTATCTTCTAGCTCCCGAAAGGATTTTTGCGTCAAGCGGTATTACGCTGAATTCCTCCGAAAAGAAAAAAAGAGGCTTGTAGGATTTGGGAAACATTTGTAGAAAGGATTGGAGGAGCTAGTGACAGGAATTCAGAAAGAGCTTCGGTTAGTTTTCCAAATTGAAGGAGACATTCAAGTTTTTCTTTTCCATAAATGTTACAAAATGTCCTTTCGGAATACATATAACATACTGACTTAAAGCAGAAATAAGGCCTAAAATGGTATGATTTATGCATAATTTGATTTCGGAACTGTTTCGAAACCGAATTGAATCGAGAAAAACTTGGTTCGAAACCCAGTAAGCGAAACAGAACTGATTGGTAGGAACTTGGTTTGATTTGGTTTGGTATGTCGCTCTACGGTTATTTTGTGCACACTTTGGACTAATTAGAGCAGTATCTACAATTTAACGTGGATTCCGACCACTAACAAATATCTATGCCACCGCCAAAGAGTTGAACCTGAAGCCTATGGTAAAGGCCAGAGCGATAGCTGATTGGCCACTAGGTCGCTGGAACTTAATTTAAAACTCGGTAAACGAAACCCAACTGATTCGTGGAAACTTGATTTAAAACCCGGTAAACCGAACTAAGAGTTCTTATGTCTACGCAGAGAAGGGTCACAGTAAATAAGTAGACCAGAAGATAAATAGATGTTGTTGGGTAAAGGCTAATTGCTACCAAATATTGGCCCTAAACTTCTTTGGGGGTGGGGGGGATTTCAGAAGAAAGCTGCAGTTACAACGCTTTAGTTTTTAATTTTCATTTATTTTATCCATTTAAGTGGTGAAACATTAGGCAAATATTAAATTAAATAATGTAGTGCGCAGGTTGGGCAACCAGATTGTAACTGGGTGTGGTTGGGTTGAAATACCTGAGGAACAAGTTGGAGAACTGACAGCTTTATTGAGATACATAAAACATCCCACATACAATTAGATTTTTATCACATTTAACAACATATAATTAAAGATTACCTAAAAGATTCCACTTTTAAGCCGAAAACCCGATACTCAGCTACGCGCAGGGTGCGTGAGGTACTTCCTGTCCGGGTGAGACCAACTAATGAACCAGGATACGCTAAAAATATTTCCTCTCGGGAGGAGAAACTGTAAACTGAACGTTTCTCAGCGGGAGCACCTGCAATTCCTCTCATGTGAGAGTTTCGAGGCCTACTGAGCATTTCTCTTGAACGCCACAGGAAGCTCTTGTCATTGTGTAGAAAGAAGCATGGTTACAATATAAATTTTTCATTATTATTTTAAGATATTAAATAATAGTTTGAGATGAAATTTGCATAAAATATTAAATATTTTTGGGCATGAGATCCTTCTAAATTCAAATTTTCCGGTGATATTTTTAATGATATTTTTCAACAAATTTTATCAAAGTACATTATGTTTTCTACCAAAATCAAGAAAATATCATTTGGTACGAATTAGTCTGTAATAGATTGGAAAATAGTAATAGAAATGTTCTTCTAATATTTAAATATTTGCTTTTATTATTGTGCATGAGTTGGAACATGTTTCATGCATTTTTGTAAAATAGTGAAAATTTGTTTCATTTTTTTAATAATCTTTTTAAGCTTTATTCCTAAATTTAAAAATCATTTGTAAGGAACTGAAATATGTAAACTTATTTTTCTTTCATTATGATTAGGATTAAATAAATAAAAATAGTAATTAAATATCGATAAAACCTCTAGCGTGTTTGTAAGCGACCTCATTAATAGAAAAATTCCTTACAAACAATAGATTTTTAAATAATCCTATTCAATACTTTTGTATCATTTATTAAATAAAGAATACATTAAAAACATTCAGTAGTATTCAGAAAACAAAGAAAAATTTAGAAAATACATTTTTAAAAATCCTTTGCTTCTATTGACAAATTAAACCATCATTTCAAAAAATTAAGTTAATAATAATTCTTAATTTCATTACCGAAGTCCGTATTATTAAAGGACGAATAAATTCTCACAAATTGATAATAGCAAGATATGTACTTTAATTCAAATAATGGTGTATGTAAATAAGGAATTAATTTTTTTTTCAGAAAAAGCAAACGATTTTGAAAATATGTTTGCGTATATTCTCGAATCGTTTCATTAAATGGAACGAAAACAGAACAGAAATTCTGGCAGAGAATAATTGCAAACGATAATGCCACAAAATGGTTGATAAAATATCTCTGTTTATCATTAAACAAAAGAATTCTACTCGATTGCTTCTTTTTTTTTTAAATTTAATCTGAAATTATATTTCTAATACTTTATCCTAGCCTGCATTCAAATTAAACAATATTTTTATTGCAATAGAATATTACGGGAACTAATTTATTGAAAGACAAATTAAGATAAACAAAACGCTTTGCGGATTCGAAAAGAATTATTCTGAAAAACCAAACGATAATTTTCAAAAATTCAAACAATTCTCTCCGTTGGGAAACATCTCATACTATTCGAAAAGCAGATAAGGCAGTTTTAAAAAATATGATTATAGAAATACCAAAATTGTTAAAAATAAAAAAATTACCTTTAATGTCATAAAACATTAGTAAAAGAATTTAACTCAATTTAACATCGTGACAGGGATTTAAAGCCGGGACTTCCTGCTTCAATTTATTTCATTTGGATTTATAACATCCATGATCTAGCTTTCGCTAATGTAATACCTTCGAAGCGATATTTAAGCTCTATTTTATTGTACAGTAAATTTTAAAAATATATATATAAATCTAGACTAAGCTTTGCTGTGTAAAGTGAGAAATAATTCCTACAAATTGAATCATTCTTATAAATTCGTAAACATTTGTCGTATAAAGTGGAAGATAATTTCTCGATTAACTTTTCACTATTTTTATTTTAAATTCGAAATATATCTTACAAATTTTGTATTTTTAATAGCGAAAAGCACTATAATTAAATTACTAAAACATTAGCTATATTTTATTATTATATAGATGAGAGATTAACGTTTTTCAGCGGGTGCGAAGGTGATGCATTATTTCCTCTCAGGTCAGAATCTCAAGGCCACTGACCATTTCTCCTGAACGCCACAGAGCGGCGCTCTTGCTAGGGTGTAGGAGGAAGCACTGTTACAATACTAAATATTTTTAAATAAACTTTTCGTCATTATATTAAGATATGAAATAATAGATTGAGATGAAATTTACATAAAATATTAAATGTTTTTTGGGTGAGATCTTTCTAATTTCAAATTCTCCGATATTATTTTAACATATTTTATAAAAATAAAATACATGATGTTTTCTACCAAAAAGCTCGCCAATATCAACTCCTATGATATAAATATGAAATAGAATAAGAATGATATAGAAAATATTAATAGAAATATTCTTCTAATATTTAAATATTTGCTTTTATTATTGGGCATGAGTTAGAATATGTTTCATACGATTTTGTAAAATTGCGATTTTTTTTTTACTCTTTTTTTAAGCTTTATTCTTAAGTTTAAAATCATTTTCATAGGAACTGAAATATGTTCACTTATTTTTATTTCATTGTGATTAGAAATTTAAGTAAATAAAAAAGGAATTAAATATCAATAAACACACCAGAGTGCTTGTATGTCATTTCATTAATAGCGAAATTCCTTACAAGCAATAGATTTTCAAATAATCCGGTTCAATACTTTTGTATTATTTATCAAATAAAGAATACATTAAAAGCATTCCAGTGTGATTCAGAAAACAAAAAGAAAAAATTGTGAGAAAATGCATTCTTAAAAAATCATTTACCTCTAATGACAAAATTAAATCTCCATCATTTCAAAAAATAAACTTAATAATAATTTTCAATTTCATTTACCGAAGTCCGTAGTATTAAAGGACGAATAAATTGTCACAAATTGATAATAGCAAGATATGTACTTTAATTCAAACGGTGATGTTTGTAAATAAAGAATTAATTTTCCAGGAAAAGCAAACGATTTTGGAAATATACTTGTTTAAATTCTCGAATTGTTTCATTAAATGGAATGAAAATAAAAATTCTAGCAAAGAATAATTGCAAACGATAATGCCACAAAAGGACTGATAAAATATATCAGTTTATCATTAAACAAAACAACTCTACTCGCTTTGCATTTCTTTTTTTTTTTTTTTAATTTAATCTAAAATTACATTTCTAATACTTACTTCAAGCTTACATTCGAATTAAAGAATTTTTTTTTTTATTGCAACAGAATATTACGGGAACTAATTTATTGAAAGACAAATTAAGGTAAACAAAACAATTTGTTGTTTCATAAAAGAATTGTTATGAAAATCAAACGATAATTTTCAAAAATTCAACTATTCCCTCCGTTGGGGAAACAACTCATATTATTCGAATTCGAAAAGCAGATAAAATGGTTTTAAAAAATATTGTTATAGAAATACCTAAAATGTTAAAAATAAAAAAGAATCTTTAATGTCATAAAACATTAGTAAAAAAAAAAATTTTAACTCAATTTAACACTGTAATAGGGATTTAAAGCCATGACTTCCTTTTGGATGTATTTGGATTTATAAGATTCATGATCTAGCCTTTGCTAATGAAATAACTTCGAAGCGATATTTAAGCTCCATTTATTGTACAGTAAATTTTAAAAAATAAATATAAATCTAGACTTACGCTTTTCTATAAAATGAGAAATAATTCCTACAAATTGGATCATTTTTATAAATTCGTGTACATTTGTCGTATAAAAAGAAAAACAATTTCTCGCTGAAATTTATATTTATTTTTATTTTTTTTTAAATACGAATTGGTATCTATTTTTAAAATATTGTATTTTTTAATAGAGAAATGTAATGTAATTAAATTGATACAATATTAGTTATATCTTATAATTTCTTTTATCAGAAAATGCAAAATTAGCAATCGTAATTATATGTAGACAAAGCCACTAGCTTACTTATGGGATCTCACTAATAGTAAAATTCCTTGCAAACAATAGATTATTAAATAATCCTATTCAATACTTTTTTTGTATTATTTATTTAATAAAGAATACATTAAAAGCATTCTTGTTTGATTCAGAAAACAAATAAAAATGGCATTGCATTTGCATTTTTAAAAAATAATTTACTTCAAAGGACAAATTAAACCTCGATCATTTCAAAAATTAACTCAATAATAATTTTTAATTTCATTACCGACATACGTAGTATTAAAGGACGAATAAATTCTCACAAATTGATAATGGCATAAGACATGTACTTTAATTCAAATGATGATGTATGTAAATAAGTAATTGATTCTTTTCAGAAAAGACAAACGATTTCGGAAATATATTTGTGTATTTTCTCGAATCATTTCATTAAATCTAACGAAAACAGAAATTCCTGCAGAAAATAATTCCAAGCGATAATGCCACAAAATGGTGAATAAAACATCTCTTTTTATCATTAAACAAAGGAACTCTACTCGCTTGCCTTTCTCTTTTTTTTTTTTTATTTAAATTTAATCAGAAATTGTATTTCTAATGTTTATTCCAAATTAAAGAATATTTTTATTGCAACAGAATATTAAGGGAACTAATTTATCGAAAGACAAATTAAGATAAACAAAACGCTTTGCTGATTCAAAAAAGAATTATTCTGAAAACCAAACGATAATTTTCGAAAATTCAAACGATTCTCTCCGTTGGGAAGCATCTCATACTATTCGAATTCGAAAAGCAGATAAGGCAGTTTTTAAAAAATATGATTATAGAAATACCAAAATTGTTAAAAATAAAAAAAATTACCTTTAATGTCATTAGTAAAAAAAAATTTAACTCTATAATAGGGATTTAAAACCTGCTTCAATTTATTTCATTTGGATTTATAAGATTCGTGATCTAGCCTTCACTAATAAAATATCTTCGAAGCGATATTTAAGCTCTTTTTATTATACAGTAAATTTTAAAAATAAATATAAATCTAGACTTAAGCTTTTCTGTAAAAAAGTGAGAAATAATTCCCACATATTGGATCATTCTTATATACTCGTATAGATTTATCTTATAAAGTGGAAAACAATTTCTCTATTAACTTTTAATATTTTTTTTTTTTCTAAATACGGATCGTTATCTCAAAAATGTTGGATTTTTTAATAGAGGAAAGCACTATAATTAAATTACTAAAACATTAGTTATATTTTATTAGTTTATTGATTTTTATCAGGAAATTCCCAATTCTTTGCCCTGTGTAATTTTAATCTATTTGGCATGCAAATGAATACACAAATAACTCCAATCACATTTGTAAAAATTATCTACTTTGCGATGATTATGACTGAAAATATTACAGATTTCCCAAAACAGTAGAGCATTTATTTAAGCAAATTAATGCTATATTTCCGCACATACTCTTTGTATGCGCAGATTATGTATTACATTAAATAGATTTTTATTTCTCATTTAATTGTGAAGAGAGGAATGTATATTCTTTAACAAATACATAATAGCAGCCTATCCTTCAAATTTGACAGCAGATAAGCAGTGTTCTGGATACTTATATTACATGCAATTAGTGTTTTGTACTAATGAGAACAACCTGTCATTCAAATGATAGCAGATTATCAGTGTGATGGATAATGAGGCCATTTGAAATTAGCTGTCTGTTCGACCTTCACAGGTCGAAACAATTACAGATGAAATATGGACTGTGCCATGAATTGTGTCATAGTAATTGGTGATAGATCATGGGCTGAGAAAGTGTCTACTCTGATGAGAAGTGTTTTCAAATTTAGACCCTTGTGGTTTCGTGTATCACGCCTTGTGATAGTTAAGTTCTGTCGCAAGCCTGGTGAAATAGATTCGTCGTAGACTTAAGAACTCTGAAAATCTCCCTCCTTGGAATGAACTGCACCTGTGAATCAATTTATTTTTAATTTACCCTTTTATGTAAATAGAGTTCTGTATGTATATATATAGATAGATAGATAGATAGATAGATAGATAGATAGATAGATAGATAGATAGATAGATAGATAGATAGATATTGATAGATAGATAGATAGATCTGGTTATAGTATATTCTTGTTGCTATTGAAGCTTATTGAACTTATATAACTTTGAAATATCATGATTAATTCTATTTTTTATGATTTTGTTGATTATCGCATAATTAGAATTCCAACATTGTTGTTGTGATTGCAATAAATTTCACAAATTGTAGTTTTATATAAAACTGAATATAACCACGATCTTTTATTAATTTCAATCTTGTAAAAAGACGATGTTTAGACATGATTAGTTGAAATGTAGGGAAAATTTCATTTTTTATTATTTTAATTTTTTTGTATGATTAAAATGTAGATAAATATTAAATTTATATTTGCACATATTATTAAACTAATTGAAAAGAAACATGAAATAATAGGTTCTGATGAAAATACATAATTTGTTTTCCTCACTTTTATTTTTTTTTTTCCTTACAAAAAAATTTACTAAAAGATCATTTAACTAGGTCATGACATTCACCAGCTATGATTGTACTAAAATTTGCTGTAATTTTAGAACTTTTGTTTGTTTATTTCAAAAACATGAGTTATCTTAGGATTAATTAATAGCTTCCAAAATTACGAACTTTTAAATATTTGTCAATATACAATTTTTACCTCCATTTTTAATAAAATGCCTAAGAATATTATTAAGCTCTTCGTGTTAAACGTTAGTTTTCTAATAGAACATATTATTATATTGAAACTTTATTTGAAATCATTTAATTTTCGGTTAAAAAGCCAAGGAACTTCAGCAGTTAAATTATCCGAATTAACCATCTTCAATTTCGTTCAAATTTCACATACAAGTGTGTTCAAATGTCTGCTAAAAAATCTCGACGAACCATTCATAGGCATTTCTTTAAATGAATTTTTATTTTATTGTTTTTGATTCAATTAAATATTTTTGATAAATATAACAAGTAAGGAAAATCTAAATTGCTTAAATATAACTTTGAAAAACTTTTTAAATAGATCAAAGAGTGTCCTAAAAAAAAAAATATTTAATTTATTAGGACAACCACCAGAAAAATTCACCAAAACGCTTTTGAAGCAGGACAGTGTCCATATTCTGCTACTATTTCTTTATAAGGCAGCTGCTTATGTATTTTATAATAGAGAAAACAGTTCTACGCTTTTCATTGTGTCAGATAAAAAAACAGTTCTACGTTATATATTGTATCCCAGAGAAAAACAGTTTTTGTTGTGTATTGTATCATAGAGAAAAACAGTTCTTCGTTTGTGTATTGTGTCATAGAGAAAAAACAGTTGTTCGTTGTGTATTGTATCATAGAAAAAACCAGATCTTTGTTGTGTAGTGTATCATAGAGAAAAAGTAGTTCAGTATTGTGTATTGTATTACACAGAAAAAAGTTCCATATTCGTTTTCAGAGCAGATTTTATTTCTTCATATTCCTTCAGTAAGAAAAAGGAAAGTTTATCAACAGATTTATTGATCCAGTGTTTTGAAAAGCTGCGATGCACAAAAGATATTTTTTTATTTTGTAGGTATATTTATTATTATTTTTTTTTATTATTATTATTTTGAGGAATTATTTTAGTAAGTAAACTTCTGCATAATTAGGAAAAGTTGTTAATAACGAGGGCGATTACATTATTGATTAAAAATAAAAAAATTGATGAAAATTTATCTCTTTGAATTTGATGTACATTACTTTCCGGTGCCCCTAATATAAATATTTAATATTGGACTGTTTTTAGAATGCTTTAATTATGTCACTGTTCTAAAACATTATATTCAACATCTTTCAAAATATCATGACAAACTAGCACGTTTGTAAAAAAGAAAAAAAAGGTGGGTTCTTTACATTAATAATTTACCACGAATGCTTTCATATGACGCCAGTGTATAAAAGATTTTTTTAACATATTTATTTTCCAATTTACAAAACTTGCACGTAAAATAAATAGCACGCAATCAATTAAACATGTTTTCTTCTTTCAAAAATAACTGCCCTTAAAGAGATCATTTATTATATATTACCATAATTTATGATAATAATATGATTCAAATTTTAATTTTCCATGTGAATTGATGATAATATAACTGTAATTATCTTTATCTGTAACGTTTTTAATAAATATTATAATCACTCTACAACAATGAATAAATAAACAATAAAATAATATAACAGAATAAAACTTCTATTAAATTATATTGCATTTAATATGAATAAAAACAATAAAATTAATAAACTTCCCTTACATTAAAATGTAAATGAAATACTTTAATTACAAAACTTATATTAAATATAGTGTCGTTTTTTTTTAAAGCAAAATTAATGCATAAAATGTATTTAACTGGATCTTTATATACCACGCGTACATTTATTATTTTATTTATTTTAGCAATACTTAATTATATTTAAGATATAAGTACTTAAAGATATTTAAGAATTTTTTTTTTTTTTACCAAATGTTTGACAATCATTTTAAGAAAATTGTATTTAAATTTTTAATTTATTACTTCTTGTAAATATTTCACTTTTTCCAATCCAGAAAATGGAAATAAAAAAGACAACTCATAATATCTTGTGCATCGCAGCTTATCATAAAACTTTTCAAGTCATCCATATATCAGAGAAAGACAAAAATAAACTATTTTCTACGTAGTGCAGGGATTTCCTGGTCATTTCTTGTGCGATCACCGACAACTGCAGAAACATCCTCTTTCCTGAAAAATATTTTTAAAAAAAGAAAATATATATTATTTCACAATTACTATAAAAAACATTAACATAGAAGAACATATTATTCAAATAAAATCTTTTATAAATTAGAGTAGGTAAACCAGCATACACTGGAAAATTATAATTTTTAGTAGAATAAAAATGAAAAAATTGATAAATAAATAAATATAATATAATCGGTGATATACAGGTTACCTATAAAATTCAAAAGAACAAAAACACATAACAGTATTCTCAAAAGAATTAAAGAACAATCGAATTCCAAACGATTTTCTATTCTTGAAAAATCTCATTTTCAATTTGAATAAAATCGACTTTGCTTTCGAACATTTTTTTTCTTTCACCAGACAATCTTTCGAAAACAATACCCATAAACAATAAACAAATTATTACCCATATACATATTATGGGTAATAATTTAATTTAATATCAATAGGTGTTACATTTGTAAAGTATTTCTTCTGCAAAATTATAACATTTGAAAAAAAATAATAATAATAAATTAAAATCTTTCAATACTCAAAATTTAACTCGAAGTGTCAAATTTTTAAACCATTTAAGCAGAAAACCCATTTTTAACTATCATTACACTAATTATTAATGTTTTTATCAAGATTGTAGCATTTCTCCCATTAGAAGAGTTGTAGCATTTCGTTCCCAGAAGAGAGTAATGTATATTTTTTAACAAGTACAACTTATCACTAAAGATAAGCAGTGTTGTGGATATTTATATTACAAGCAATTAGTATTTTGTTTTAATGAGAACAACTTGTCACTCAAATCTGATAGCAGATATACAGAGTCATGGATAATGAGACCGCATGAAATTAGCAATTGTCTGTTCGATCTTCACAGGTCGAAACAATTACGGATGAAATATGGACTACACCATAAGTTGTTGCATCCTGATTGGTGATAGATCATGGGCTGAGGAAGTGTCCACCCAAATGCGAAATGTGAGAAGCAGACCCCACCCCTCCCACTGCTCTTGGCGGATTTTCTTAAGGTTTGGAGAAGGAGAAACAGAGTTCTGCGACGAGTCGTCGAGAAGTGTGGCCTTTCCTCTGAAATGACTGAACAGCCCAGAGTTTCCACCTGTTTCCAAAGTGAACCCCTTGTGGTTTCGTATATCACACTGCGTGATAATTAAGATCTGCAGCAAACAGAATGCATTATATCCGTCTTAGACTCGAGAACTCTGAAACTCTCCGTGGTTGGAGTGAACTGCACTTGTGTTTCTAATTTACATTCTTATTTTTCATTTCATTGTAAATAGAGTTCTGTATATATAAATAATGACTAGTGACGCCTCATTATCCATGACACTGATAATCATTTGAAAGCGGCCCTCTTTTGAAGACGTTATGGATTGAGACGTTACAAGATGCATGAATTACTAAAAATCTTATTTTTCGTAAAACACAAAGCAAAGTAAATTCTGTAACTTTAAATTTTCTTCTCATGTTAATCAAACCATAATACACAAACTGTCATCCTGACAAAAAATTGGCCATTTCTCATCAAATTTGATTCGAAATAAATCTGTCAATAACTTTTGAAATTTTTTCTCTGTGTCTTAAGATTTTAAAATAATGTAACCACGTACACGTAATACCAAATTTGCTCATGGATAAAAACGTCAAACCTCTTCAAAAAACGTCGATATACAAACTGCAAGCAAAAAAAAAAATATTTGAAAATTGTTCAGCCCTTGGACTTATCAACTTGTCGCATCTGTCTCCTTGACACACCAACTTAAGAAGACTCAAAAATTCTCTTCCCCTCCTACTAAGCCGGTCCGGAATCAAGAAGAACAAACAAGAAACCTCCGATTTAATGAATAAAATTTTTTGCCACGGGGTAAAGAAGACCTGGTACGTCAGCGAGAAAAACTAGTACAACATGCAAGGAGATTGAGGAAGAACTTAAATGTTGGAAAAATAATACAAATAAAAGTCTCGCGCTGATATATCTCGAGTGAACTGCCATTTTTTCTTTTTTTTTTTTTATTCCTCGGTCCCGTCGGAGAAGTCACAAGAGTAACAGACTGCTAAGGCGTTTGCCAAATATTGATCTATAAAATACACGAGAGATTCTCTCAAAGTAGCTCGAATGTGATATCGGAACTTCACAAGGATAAAAAAAGTGGAAGAAAAATCATCTTAAAAGTCTTGTTATTTATTTTCGACGATGAAATTGTTTGCCCAGGATATTCAAACGTCCAAGTGATTGCAGACTTTTTGGTGATGATGGCAATTCGACGCTAAGGGAAGTTTTTCTTGCGCGTTATGTTTATTAGGCTTAGGATAAGATTTCTCATTAAACGACTGGAACGGTTTGGAAGTCGAAGTTTTGGAAGAGTTCGCTTGATTTAAAAAGGGTTGAAAAGGTGGCTAGTGAGTACTTCTAAAAGATCTGAGGGAAAAGTTGAACTTTTGACATAAATAAAAAAACACAAAAAAAAAAAAAAAAAAAAGAGTTAAAGTGATTTTCAACATTAAATATGTTTCGCAACATTTCTACTGTTTAATTTTAAGACTTATCTGCGGATGACAAAGGACAAATTAAAAAATTGTTGAATTTCAAATGCTTTTGAGAATCGGGTCTTTCAAAATATTTGTAAGGCACAATAGATTTCAAATTGGAGAACTCGATGATCAAGTTTCTCTATTCGAATATTCCTTCGAGGAATTTAAATGAATTAGAAAATTGGTGAAAAATGATGTGAAATGAACAAATTCTAGATGGCCAAAAATTTTAATTGTTGAAAAATTCAAAGTAGTCGTAATTGTATCTTATAAAATGCAATTGTTTTCACACTGTCACTCTTAGTCTCAAGTGTTTTGAGAAACTGGTCTTTTAAAATATATTTAAAGCACAACGGATTTCAAACTAACCAACACGATCACCAAGTTTAGCTTCTGAAATATTTCTTTCTCGAATTTAAAGTCATGTTTTTCTCAAAAAAAAAACCCGAAAAGTAAATTCCAGAACTTTAAATTTTCTTCTCATGTTAATCAAACCATCATACACAAACCGCCATCCTGAAATAAATGGTCTTTATAGCAACAAATTTGATTCGAAATAAACCTGTGAATAACTTTTGGAAATTTTTGAAATTTTCTCTGTTCAAGATTTTAAAACAATATTGGAAATGTAACCACGTACACTTAATACCATATTTGATAAGGGCTTTGCTAAAAATGTCAAACCCAAAACGTCAATACACAAACTGCAAGCAAAAAAAAATTATTTGAAAATTGTTCAGTCGTTGGACTTATCGACTTGTCGCATCTGTCTCCTTGACACCAACTTAAGAAGACTCAAAAAATTCCCTCGCCCTCCTACTAAGCCGGTCCGGAATCAAGAAGAACAAACAAGAAACCTCCTATTTAACGAATAAAATTTTTTACCACAGGGGAAAAGAAGATCTAGTACGTCAGCGAGAAAAAAACTAGTACAACATGCAAGGAGATTGAGAAAGAACTTATTATTTTTTTATATTTTTCACAAAAAACAAAGCAAAAGTAAATTTTACAAATTTAAATTTTTCTTCTCATATTAATCAAACCATAATACACGAACTGCTATCTTGGTAAAAAATGGTTTTTGGCATCAAATTTGATTCGAAATAAATCTTACAATAACTTTTAAATTTTTCTCTGTGTCTCAAGATTTTTAAAACAATGCAACCACGTATACTTTAATACCAAATTTCCTCATGGATAAAAATGTCCAACCCAAAACGTCAATACACGAACTGCAAGCAAAAAAATTAGTTGAAAATTCTTCAGCCCTTGGACTTATCGACTTGTCGCATCTGTCTCCCTTGACACACCAACTTAAGAAAACTCAAAAAATTCTCTTCCCTCCTACTATGCCAGGAATCAAGAAGAACTAACAAGAAACCTCCGATTTAATGAATAAAATTTTTTGCCACAGGGGAAAGACCTGGGTACGTCAGCGAGAAAAACTAGTACAACATGCAAGGAGATTGAGAAAGAACTTAAATGTTGGAAAAAATAATACAAATAAAAGTCTCGCGCTGATATATCTCAGTGAACTGCCATTTTCTTCTTCTTATTTTTATTCCTCGGTCCGTCGGAGAAGTCACAAAGAGTAACAAACTGCTAAGGCGTTTGCCAAATATTGATCTATAAAATACACGAGAGATTCTCTTAAAGTAGCTCGAATGTGATATCGGAACTTCACAAGGATAAAAAAAAAAGGGAAGAAAAGTCATCTTAAAAGTCTTGTTATTTATTTTCGACGATGAAATTGTTTGCCCAGGTTATTCAAACGTCCAAGTGATTGCAGACTTCTTGGTGATGGCAATTCGATGCTAAAAGAAGTTTTTCTTGGGCGCTGTGTTTATTAGGCTTAGGATAAGATTTCTCATTAAACGACTGGAACGGTTTGGAAGTCGAAGTTTTGGAAAAGAGTTCGCTGGAATTAAAAAGGTGGCTGGTGAGTTCTTTTAAAAATGCAGAGGGAAAAGTTGAAATTTTGAGATAAATAAAAAAAATGTTAAACGATTTTTCAACTGCAAAACTTCTAGACAGCTCTACTGTTTAATTTTAAAACTTGTTCCTTACACCTTGTGATGACGAAGGGCAAATTTAAAGTTTATTGCATTTCAAATGTTTTGAGAATCGAGTGTTTCAAAATATTTTTAAAGCTTTTAATGGATTTCAAATTGGAGAAAGAGATCACCTAGTTTCTCTTTTCAAATTTTCCTTTTGAGGAATTTAAATTAATTAGAAAATTGAAAAATGATGTGGGAATGGACAAAATTCTCAATGGGTAAAAATTTTTAATTGTTGAAAACTTCAAACTAGTTGTAATTATTTTTCAATTGTTACTTAAAAAGCATAATTGCTTTCACACTGTGGTTCTCGCTAATCAAACTCTTCGTCTCAAAAGTAAAGTTTTTCCTTCAGAAATTTTAATCAATTAATCGAGTTCAATCAGTATCTGGATTCTTTAATGGCAATAATTATAATTAGGAGGCACCTTCATAAACAGGACATTTACGGCAGAGCAGCAATTCCCAAGCCACTTGTCACATGCCAAACGTCGTCTTCAGTAGTGCCACAACCACAAAACCTGGTCGATTGATAAGTGTAAGAAGTTATATTGTCAGACGAACCATCTTTCACATTTTCACCACAACAGGACGAGTGCACGTTTGGAGGACACCTGCACAAGCGTATAATCGTGATTGTCTTCATTTCAGCTGTTACGTATATATGCCGATTGTCATGGTATGGACAAAGCATGTCGTGATTTCTGCTGACCCAATCAAAACCCTGAAAAGAAGAATTACTGGGGAAAAATAGAGAGAGTTTTAACGACCAGCCTCCCTCTTTGAAGAAAATTTGTTTCCTGTAGGAGATGGAATTATTTCAGGATGATGATTCTTATTCATGCAGTGGTATATGTCCAATCATTGTTTGATGAACATGGTAATGAAATGAAACATCTACCTTGTCCCGCATAGTCCCCGACCTCAATATCATCGAACCGATTATGGTTTATTTTAGAGCGATTAATTCAGAATCGATATCTTTCATCAGCATCTCTCCCGAAACTTTTAATCACCAATATCTCCATGAAAAATAATTCAATATTCCTTTAAACATATTCAGCACTTGTATGATTCGATTCCCAGGCCAATCAAGCTGTATTACAAGCCAAATTCGATCTTAAGCCATATTAGTAAAGGATTCCATATCACTCTAGGATATTTTCATTATTTTTGATAACTCACCTTTAAATATTATTCGTGTGAATTTAATCCTTAACAGTTTTGAAACATCTGTACCAAACACATACATCATTTTTAAATGGAATCAATTATTAATTTGAATTTTCTGTAAAATTAAAATATCTGAAAGCATCGATGCATTAGATTAGAGAGTACATCGAATTTATTATCCTCCCAACATGAATCCAACGCCGAAATCATCTAAATTCCCGACATCTGCTTTGACAGGGCCTTAAAATTGGATTGTGAAATCAGCTTTTGCATTAATATTTATGAACCTGAATTTAAGTGATAATTTATATGCAAAAGTTCTATTCTTTCACGATAACGTGTTTAATGAAATTACGGACTATTATTTCTTCCGGATAAACAATTCATTAAAACTGCCAAGATAAACAGAACGCATGAAACGAAATTTTATTTCAGTCACTCTGGAATAAAAAATTAGGATCGTTTATTCTTACAATGACAAAAGAATTTCAATACCGTCAAAAGCCTATTATTATCCTCGTGGCCGAAAAGAAAACATTGAAATCGTAATTAGTGTTTCCGTTTCTTATCTAAATTAAACTTTTATGAATATCTTAAGGTAAAAACTTTTATTTATTTTTGTATCGCATTTTTTTTCAAAAAAGTTTTTCATTTACATATTTTTTTCGTAATTTTCTCATTAAATATCTCAACAAGCGGCTGATCATTATAATCACCAACCACCGAAAATTTGCAATACCATCAAAACATCATCTGACAAAATTCTATAAAGTCTCATATATTTTTAAAATTTCAAATAGTTAATTAGACATACTGTTTTCAAATCTTTTTTGTATCTTACATAAAAAAATGCAATATATTTTCATATTTGATGTATTAGGAAAGTTTTTAACTGATAGAAAATTTCTTGTCAAACTTTATCCATTATGTCAAATTAATTTTTCAGCTTCCATCTTTTTTTATAAAGAAAATTATTCATAAATTATTTGTATAAAATATTCACAATTTCTAATATGAACTATGGTTGAACTTTTCTAAGAGTGTAACTATACTTCTCTTACACACTCACTGCAAGAGCACTACCTGTGAGTTCGGGAGAAATAGTCGGTAGGCATCCGAGACTTTTATTCGAGAGGAAGTACAGCGCAACCTAAGCTCCCACTGAGAAACATTTAGTTGATCTGCAGCCTCTCACCCGGAGGAAATATATTTTGAGCAGTAATTGGCCAACAGACTCTCGCCCGGGTGACAATATATATCGCACACCCTGCGCGTAACCGAGTATCCGGTTTTTCAGGTTTAGATGTAGAATCCTTTTTAAAAATCTATAATTATAAAGACATAAAATTAGAGATATAAAATCTCTGATTTTATTTGTGTGTGTTCTCCAACCTGATTGCCTCAAGTATCCTCAGGCCCAACCCACACCCAGTTACAATGGGTTTGTCCAATATGCACACTAAAACAGAAAATATGTTTAAAATCCCATATGAACCATTATACATATAGAGGTTTAGCCGCTTGCAAAAAGATGCCTCCCAGCCAAAACCCAAATTTTTGTAGGGTTACACGGTTTCAACTGATGCATCGGCCGAACCTACTGTTTTGTTAGACTTCTCTACCATTCTAACAGTGGCTGTACTTTTGCAGTGGGTGTCTAGGGGTGTATTTCCAAACACAGCATCAACGACGTTGGTTTTCTCTCAACAACACATATTTAATGAATATATTTACATTAATTGTTAATCATTCACAACCATTTTCTACCGCTGCTTGACGCATCGCGTTGCAGTTTCGCCATCTCCCAGCGTTCTCTTCCGCGCCCATCTAGCGTTCTCCTCTTCTTTTTTATTCATCTACGGGGATCTTGCCCCTTCTCGTGGGGTCAGAGTTCAAAGTTGAATACTCCCCTCACATTGTAAACAGGTTCTGTCAAAGACAAGCGTCCGTGAAGTGTCGCTATCTGGTGATTTCGACACCAACAAATCCTACATACATTATCCATCATTCAACTAATTAAATGAAATAATGCCTTAGAAAATCGTCAAGGTCAAAGGTAATTCCATCATCCCATCATTTTTTACCTGTCCTAGCAACCATTTTAGAAGTGTGTTAAACTTAGAATTTTCATAAGTTAAAAAAATTTATAAGTTCTCAAGATTCTTTCTGTGAATTTTTTTAAAAGATTTAAATTAACAGAGAAATAAGATGATTCCATTGATATTTATTTATAAGAGGGAGGACATCAATGGGGAAAAAGGATATCATTTTCCGAACACTTCTAAGTGTAACTTCCCCGCATTTACTGATGGTAATGCCAAAAAAAACTCGAAAAATTACCAATAGATAGCCGGATTGAAGACTGCTAGTGGAACTTACCCACACTGTTACAATCGCCATCTAAACTCCTATTTCTGAACGAGTAACTAAATCACACAACAGATTTGCAAGCGAACAAAAAACCATTTTTATCATTACCTAAACACAATATCACTTGGCAACAAAATATTCATATCTCTAAGATTAGCAGGACTATCTCTAGGCCACGAAGGTGACTTCTTTGATATTGGAAAACCATTTGTGTATAATTGCTTATTCATTAAATAAGCTGGTCTATTAGGCCATTAAGACCCTGTTTCCTGTTCGAAGGGGATTTTTTTTTTTTTTTTTTTTTTTTTGAGGGGTAGATTTTTCTCAAATATGACAACATAAATATAATATAAATGGGAACTAATTTCCTAAAAGCACTTTCAAGAAGATAATCTACGATAATCCACTTCCATTCCCTACACAAGACAAAGTTAATCGATCAAAGTAATCTCTTTTGTCGAAGCGTCGAAAGCAGAATGTCAGTTCAGAACCATTTGTATATAACTGCTTGTTCCTTAAATAGTAGTATCATTTGTTCTCTGAGATAAAGAAAACATTAGAAAACTATATCCCTTATTGAAAGAAACTCAGTATGAGTACAAATAATAAACTTCTGATTTTCACCTCTATGCTTCGTCCTCTCTTCACCTACACTTGTTCAGTATAGGCCCATACTGCTAACCATAATAATAAAATCTCTCTTGGAAAGCAACAAAAATATAACCATTAGATAAATAACGAATGCCAACTGGTTTATGAGAAACGATGATATTCAAAGATCCATCTCCTTGCTACCTCTCAAAAAGCACTGCGAAAAGCTTTCAGAAATATTCTTCAATAATATTGACAACCACCAACATCTGGCCATTCAAAGAGATCGAACAATATGAACTGCACTCTAATTTTAAAAGACCTAGGAATATTTTACTCCAACCTACTTAAATTCAATTTTTGCATTTGCATACTTTTTAATTCTCACTGACACACTTTAAATTCTGATCTTTGCCAATGTTTGAGATGAGGCTTCTAATGGGGCCCAGTGAGCTCAATAATCTTCAACGTCATCATCTTTGGACCATGCCTCGTTATGGTCGGAGAAGGATTTTTTTCCTATAAAGGTGCAAATTTCTTTCAATCACAGTTTACCCACTGAATAAAAATTTCTTGTTGATTTCCCATTCTAATTTTTAAATTCGCAGATTATTTTTACCTTTTACAAATTAACAAACAAAGTGTTTCAGAAAAATTATACTTGAAATCACTATTAATTTCTCAAAAAAGGAGGTACATCTATCGTTCACTGAGTGGATAACAAAATAGTCGTCATTCCCATATCAATTCCTTTAGCACTTTCACTAAATTCACTTTATAAAAGAGATTCAATCCACAGATTCAGAGACACTCAATCGAAACTTCCTCCTCGTAAACCGTTTCATTAAATCCCTCGAGAAATCAAGTATCTAAATTTAGACATCGCTAAAACCCTAAAGCATAAGAAGAAAAACACCTTCTTGAGTTTTACATGAGTGCTACAAAGAACTTAAATTTAATTCTGCACAATTAACCTGTGACACTTAAAATGGTTAGGTTTCTCTGCAATCGTGCTATTTGTTTAAATTTCTTTCAGTATATTTTACAGCATATGAGCCAGTTTTCTCTTAAGAAAATTTCTAGGTACCTTGTGAAGGTACCTAGAAACCTAGATACCTAGGTACCTTTCATACATTGTGAAGGTCACAAGTCATATGTATTCACTTTAACTTTAACCATGCTACAGTTTGGACGCACAAAAAAACTCATTATCCGTCATATTACATTTCTTTATATATATGATGAAAATAAATAATGTAATGTATTAAAAAAAAAGCAAATAAAGAATTTAACACGTACTATTGCATAAATTTAATATTTCAGTATTTAATTTGATTTTTGTAGTAACGCGTAAAAGTGTATAAGTGTATTTTTGTAGTAAGTGTACTAAATAGTTTTTATTTATCATTTTTTTATTTTACTAAAATAAAACTACCTGCCTAATATTGTTTGGCATATATAAAAAATATTAAGTGGGCATGTTTACTTTATTATTTAAAAATACAATAAACATACTTTAAATAACACTTTACCAAACGACATTAGGCATGAATATAAAATATTAAACCGGTATGTTTATTTTATTATTTAGAAATAACCCCAGTATACTTTATACAACGCAATTTTAAATGTCGTGGAGATAAGCATTGCCATCTTTCATATAAAATTAGCACATTATTGACTAATTTAATCTTCTATTCTAGACTAAAATGATAAACATTGAATAAAATATTTTGCTAATATTTAAAGGATGATTCTTTTTCTTCATTGGACCAAAGCCGTCTGCCTACTGGCAGATTACGAAACATGCGATGATTTCTTTTAAAGGGGTACGGTTGTCAACCTAAGCATAACACTCATATTAGATCGAATTTAATGCGGATTCGAATCATTACAAACCTCCATGGCATAGCCGGGACTCCACCCTGTGGCACCGAGAGCCACAGCATTAGTCACTCTGCCATCAGGCCCCTATTTAAATGATTACTTTTATTAAAATTAAATCTGGATTTTTTTCCCTGATTTAATCTTTCATCATAATTTGAAAATCTCAAAAAAATTATCAATTATATTTTTAAATTAAAACATACATACGATGAGATGGACAACTAACTGTACATCTCTGCTCTAGGTAGACAACGTTGTCCAATGGTGCACTTAAGTAAAATTAGCATTACATTATCACGATTTCATAACTTACTGTTAACTGCAAATAAAATGTAGAAGTATTTAAAATTCTTCCTCATATCCAAATTCGATAGATGAAAATTCCAGATATTTTTTGATTACTAGTCCAAATTAACAAGTTACAAGGCGAAAATATTATTTTAAATCACTATAAGATACTCGCAAAAGAACACTTTTAACCATACACTGAATTTTTTCCAGGGCAACAAATACCCATCCTTTTCGAGACAACATTAAAATGTAACGTAACATTAAAACGTAAATATCATTGTCTTTTGGCACACTTAAGTAAAATTGATAATAAATTATCACGATTTCATAAACCTACTTTTAACTGTAAATGAAACTTGCAGAAATATTAAAATTTATCCTCAATTACAATTTTCGATTGATGAAAAATCCAGATATTTTTTTATTTAGTTCAAATTAACAAATAAGTTCCAAGGCGAAAATATTATTAAAAATCACTATGAGATACTCGCAAAAGATGCTTTTAACTGTACACTGATACCCGAACACAATTTTCCAGGACAACAAATGCCCACCCTTTTCCAGACAACATTAAAACGTAACGTAACATTAAAACGTAAGTGTACCATAGGACAACGTTGTTTAAGTAAAATTGACAACAAATTATCACGATTTCATAAACCTACTGTTAACTGCAAATGAAACTTGTAGAAGTATTAAAATTTTTCAACATTTCCAAATAAGATTGATGAAAAATCCAGACATTTTTGATTTAGTTCAAATCAACAAACAAGTTACAAGGCGAAAATATTATTTCAAATGACTATGAGATACTCGCAAAAGATACTTTTACAATACTGAACACAATTTTCCAGGACAGCAAATATCCATCCTTTTTCAGACAACATTAAAACGTAAATGTACCATAGAACAATGTTGTTTAAGTAAAATCGACCATAAATTATCACGTCTACTGTTAATTGCAAATAAAAATTGTAGATTTCGAATTCGATTGATGAAAAATCCAGGTGTTTTTTGTTTAGTTCAATAAACAAGCTACAAGTCGAAAATATTATCTCAAATCACTACGAGATACTCGCAAAAGACGCTTTTAACCATACACTGATACCAGAACACAATTTTCCAGGACAACAAACACCCATCCTTTTCTGGGAAAACTTCTGACAGCAAACTCCTTTAACACTTTAGCTTGGTACAGAAGGTCCCGAGTACACTGAACTGAAACTTCCACCCCTTCGCAGACCGTGTCATTAAATTCCGAGATTCTGGAGTTGAGGCAGCTAAATTTAAACATCGCCCGGGCCTAAAACGTAGAAGCAAAAGTGCCTCTCTTGAATTTTACGAGAGTTGCGAAAGAACGTGAGGTTGATTCTTGCACCGGGCACTGGAGACTTGGGAATGGGAATAATGCTGCCGGAATTTTATAGCGGTCGTACGGGTGATGTTAAGGGGTTGTAGAGCTTCAATGACTTACTGAGGAGTCTTTTCGATATCATCTGGAGAGAAGAAGATTTTAATAAAGTAAATATGAAATTTTTACACAACAAGAGTGTAAGAAAAAAAGTCATATGCAAAGATTTGACGTTATATTTTAGTTGTTAATGTGAAGACTTCTTATATTTTATTAAAAATACTCAGACCTGTAAAAAAATTGTGCCGACAAAATTCATGTTAATTGCAAATAACTTTAGCAAAGTACCGTAATTGCCTGTACATATAATTCAGGACAGTACATAATTTATAATAAGGCCTGAATGGCCGAGTGGCTAGCGCTCTGGCGCTCGGTACCACAGGTTTCGGGTTCAAGTCCCGGCGGTGCTATGGATGATTGTAGTGGTTCGGAATCCACTTTAAATCGTAGGTCCCGGTCTAACAGGATCGTAGAGCGTTGTGGAAGCATTGTTACTCCGTGTCCGTAGCTTATCTTCAAGTTACACGCGCCCCTGGGTAATGCAAAGTGAGTAGCGTCTGTGCAGCTTTAAGACAATTAAGGCAACCAAAGCAGCTGCTAAGTATTTGCCAGCTGCATTAGAGAATAAAATTTTTAATTAATATTTTTTAATTACATCTCTGCTCTAGGTGAACATTATCCAATGGTGCACTTAAGTAAAATTGGCAATAAATTAGCACGATTTCATAAACCTACTGTTAACTGCAAATGAAACTTGCAGCAGTATTAAAATTCTTGCTCATTTCAAATTAGATTGATGAAAATCCATCTAATATTTAAATCCAATATAATAAAAATTCATCCAGATTTTTTTGATTTAGTTCAAATTAACAAACAAGTTCCAAGGCGAAAATATCATTTTAAATCACTATTATCACTATATCACTTCAAATCACTAAGATACACGCATAAGACGCTTTTAACCGAACACAATTTTCCAGGACAACAAACACCCATCCTTTTCCGGGAAAACTTCTGACAGCAAACTCCTTTAACACTTTAGCTTGGTACAGGAAGGTCTGCCACAAATCCCGAGTACACTGAACCGAAACTCAACTCCTTGGCAAACCGTGTCATTAAATTCCGAGATTCTGGAGTTCAAGCAGCTAAATTTAAACATCGCCCGGGCCCTAAAACGTAGAAGCAAAAGTGCCTCTCTTGAATTTTACGAGAGTTGCGAAAGAACGTGAGGTTGATTCTTGCACCGGGCGCTGGAGACTTGGGGAATGGGAATAATGTTTGCCGGAATTTTTACAGGGCGACGTTAAGAGAAGTGTAGCGCTTCAATGACTTGCTGAGAAGTCTTTTCGATATCATCTCGAGAGAAGAAGATTTTAATAAAGTAAATATGAAATTATCAACAAGAGGATAGGTGTGAGAAAAAAAACGAAATATGCAAAGATTTGACGACGTTATATTTTTAGGTTTTGCTTGTTATAAATACACTGGCCTCGAAAAGTTAAGGAACAACCGGTTTTTTGAGCCTAATTTGCAATTGAATGAATGTAGAAACACCAAATTTGGATGACATGTGCACAAAACAGTTATGTATTGACTGCAATAAAGAAGTTTACAAAAGAAAAACTCAAAAATGATTTACGACAAAAAAACAATCTCGCTGGAAAAGTCCACTATTGGAAAAAATAATAATCACAGTTTTATGTGGTAAAATGTCATAGAAACATAACAAAAGTGAGTTTTAATAAGGGATATGCCGACCCCCTTAGAATGAATGCATTGGCGGCATCGAATTTCCATGCTGTCAATTAAGTTGTCGGTTACCGAAATGAGAAGCAGAGACCAGACACGAAGTAAGCTTTGTTCCAGATCTCCTAAAGACCTTGGAGGGGGACTTAAAGCAGCAACCTGTCTACCAAGATAGTCCCAAAGATGCTCTATCGGATTCGGATCTGAAGATCGGTCGTACAAGATGACGTTAAGGGGTGTAGCGCTTCAATGACTTACTGAGAAGTCTTTTTCGATACCATCTCGAGAGAAGAAGATTTTAATAAAGTAAATATGAAATTTTTGTATTACAAGAAGATAGGTGTAAGAAAAACAAAATATGCAAAGATTTGACGATGTTACATTTTTAGTTTTTAGTTGTTATACATGTGAGATCATCGTATATTTTATTAAAAAATACTCATACCTGTAAAATTGTGGCCAACAAAAATTCATGTTAATTGCAAATAACTTTCAGCAAAGTGCCTTAATTTCTTGTACGTACATAATTCAGGACAGTACATAATTCATAATAGAGAGGCACTTTTGCTATGCAACTAGTAGGCATAATTTTTGGCCTGAAAAAAGCAGATATCTTATAATCAGTTTGTGTGTGTGGGGTTGTTTTCATAAACGTGGTTATAATCTAATAAAACTGCATTTAAGATCTATGGTAAAAGCAAAACAGATGTTATTGGTACAAAAACACGAAATGAGGGAGGGTATGCTTACCTTTCATGTCCCACTGCTGGTTCTGCTTGGCCGCCATCTTCTGCCCCAGTTTCCCCGCCCTCAGTTCCATGGCCTGCAGCAGCTGCAGGTTGAGGCTCAGGTCCACTTGGGACTGTGCAGAGGAGTACGCGTCACGACGCATGTTGCAGCTCAGCACCATGTGTCCGTTCTGCTCGAACTGGAAGCAGTCTTGGCCTGAAAACGGGCAATAAGTTCTGTAGACAGTACGCAAAAAAAAAAAAGAGTACTTGCATGCTCTTAGACTGATACTAACATTAAACTTGTCTCTCACTCATTTTACTTAATTCAACAAACTAAATTAATAAATTTAACGTGAGGTGTTACCCTCACTCTAACGATAAAGCGAAACGTGCCCTTAAAATAAATCAAATATTATATTTATTTTTCATTAATTTATAAGATCAATATATATCAAGCTATATATATATATGTGGAAGATATTGCGTTATTTTCCATTTTTATATAATAATCATGCTATTACCTAACATTATAGTTTCTGAGCTACTGAGGAAATAAAACATTCTACGAAACTTTAATGGATCTTCCAAGTGGATTCAAAACCTGGATTAGACAAGCGATGCCTTTGCCTTTGACGAGAACGAATGCGATAAATCTGCTAGCCGTAATGTCCTTTCCTTGTGTTCAAAATGGAGAATACTAACTTCCTGGACGCCTTCCTTAGAAGTGTTTGTATCAAATAGTGATTGAAAAGTAGGGAAGCAGATCCTGTGTTGCACCATGGAGAGCGCTGAATTTCTAGATATTTGCCATTATAGTGGCACATGGCCTCCGTTCAAAGTGACTGACATTCGAAGAAAATGATATTTAAATAATTGTACTCTGGGCTCTATTGTTTTCCGTTTTTCTTTTCATCCTTAAAATTTTTTTCACTATTATTCTTAAATTAATTATTAAAAAATCCCTGAACTAACTTTCATCTTAAAAACTATAGTTATTTTTATTTTCCTTTGTATTGGTGCTTACAACTTTTTAATTATTATGAGTAGGAAAATTTTTTAGACATTTTGTATCAATATTTGTAGAATTTTCGTCATTGTTAATTATGAATCGCGATTCTTTAAAATTTCTCTGGTTCGAGCATACAATTTTTTTCGCTCTATTTGTATATCATTAATTGTTGAGGAAACGTTAATCGTTAACTTAACTTACCATTTAGATGTATTACCAATTAGATTTTTTTATTTTCAATTAGCCTAAATTCTTATATTCCATTCTTTTATTCTTTTTTTTTTTTTATTTCTTTGGAAATTCTTAACATCATTAATTTATTATTTATTATTGATTAATAAATGAATATATATGCATATATATATATTTGAAACCAGTGCATGTTACGACAAAAATCATAAGAAAATAGAAGATTGGAATATTTTCCGATATATATTGCTTCTTTTTTGTATTCTAACTTTTTCTGCGGGGTTTTTTTTTCCATATATATATAATATAATAAATAGCATAATTAGTTTCTAATGACTTAGAGGTAAACAAATAAAATCAACAAATATACATCTATATTTTTTGTAACTGTTGTTTTAACATACATAATTTTCATGGAGAAATTTTATTCTGAAATAAAATTCGTTAATTTAATAATTTTTTACTTATTATTAACTTAATTATTGTCATATCCAGCAGTAAAGAAAAATATTTTTTTACCTTACGTTAACAAAAATAACCCTTACAAAAAGCTAAAATAATTTTTAAGAATAATTAAATAAAATAACAGTACAAGATTGATCACTGAACTATCTGTTATTGATAAATCAAAATTTTTTTGTTATTTAATAAAATTAACTTGTTAAAAAATGGGAGTAACTAATGAAAATCAAAAAAAAAAAAAAATTTAACAACCTAGAAAAAGTTACCTCAGATACCTTACTCAGAAAAACAACACTAATATTAAATAAATCCGTGTAAAGATGAAAAAAACATTTTACAATGTTTAAAAAGAAAATAACATGTATTGTATAAACATTTTTTAAAAGAAAAACTTACAAATATACATATAAAATTAATATTTTGATCTAAAAATATATAATAATTTATTAATACTATCTTTATTTTTATCATTGTAGATTTAACAATTATTAACCCAAAATAATATATAAATCATTTTCATGATAAAACTATTCAATCCAATCTATTTATAAAAAATTAATTTGCCTATTAAATATTAGCAATTAATTATCGATTAAATTACTTTTTAGTCAGTTGCTATAAAAAAAAAAAAAAAAATGTTTCACATTTTTACATGAAAGGAGGGAAAAACATTCTTCCTGCATTAAAAAAAAAATTTTAATAAATAAATAAGCGAAGTCAACTTTCACTGATTAAAAAGCAATCTGATCTATTTATAAAAAATTAATTTGCCTATTAAATATTAGCAATTAATTATAGATTAAATTACTTTATAGACAGTTGCTATAAAAAACAGAAATAAACGTTTCACATTATAAAAATTTACATGAAATAGGAAGAAAAAATTTCTTCCTGAATAAAAAAAAAAAAAAAATATAGGAATACAAATAGGAAGCAAAGTCAACTTTCAATGATTAAAAAAAAACAACCTGATCTATTTATAAAAAATTAATTTGCCTATTAAATATTAGCAATTAATTATCGTTAAAATTGCTTTATAGTTAATTGCTATAAAAAAAATAATATTAATGGTTTCACATTGTAACAAATTTAAATGAAAGGGGGAGAAAACATTCTTCCTGCATTAAAAAAATATATAGGAATAAATAAATAAACGAAGTCAACTTTTAATGATTAAAAAAGCAGCCTGATCAGCAAATATTTCGCTGCATCAGTTTATTCACTATCATTTATTTTCGAAATAGAAAAGAGGATTGATTTGTCTTCGGTTGCCAACGCAAGTAAAAAAATAAATAAATAAATAACACCATGTTCCATTAGTGAATTATTCGACCGAAAATACAAATGGACAGTTTGACTAATCTACAAAATGTCTAATGATCCTTCATTCTCATGCTTTATTAGCTCCCATAACAGAATATAAAATACTGATACACGAATTCGAAAATATTTATTTTGTTAATCTTCCCCTTTGTTGAACAAGAGCTTATCATGAAAAGAAAAAAAAAATAATAATAAATAAAATATTCAAACGATTTCGTATGCATTATTTAGTAGAACTTTCTAGTAAAAAGAACAGTTCTGGAAGCACGCACGCTGTGTAGTGCTGTCAAGAGAATATTTATTTTTTGGAATTCTTATAGAAGGACTTTTTTTATTTTCGTTCTACAGTACTTAAGCTTTTATGCAACAAAATAGTTGCAGTAGTGAAAAAAAAAAAAAGTAGTGGTAATTTGAAGTTTCTTTTAAATAAAATGTTTAGTTTCTGTGAAATTGCTACGCTAAGGTAATTATCTATTTAATCGCCTTTATTTAGAATAAATAAATTTCAGTTTAAGCAATCCAGTTTTTTTTCCTTTTCACTTTACTTTTATCTCTAAACGATTTTAAATTGGGTTAATATAGTGGCTTTTAAATAAAATTTAAATGCACATCCAAATGTATATTTTTTTTTTATCAGTTTCAACAAAGAGATTAATTTTTAACTATTAGTAATAGTTCCATTTCCTTTATTTTTAGAAAATTTTAGTATTATGTTTTTAAAAAGAATAAATATCATTTTTTTATATTTTATTTTAAAAAAACATAAATTTCAGTTTAAATAATACATTTCTTTTTTTTTTTTTTTTTTTTTTTTTTTTTTTTTTTTTCAACATTTAACTCTAAAAGATTTTATATTGGGTTGATATATTAAGAATAAGAAAATAAATAAAATATAAATGCACTAAACTAAATGTACATCCAAATGTATATTTTTTTTTATCAGTTTCAACAAAGAGATTAATTTTTATGTTATTAGTAATAATTTAATTTCCTTTATTATTTTTAGACAATTTTAGCATTATATTTTATATTACATTTTTAAAAATGAATAAATACCATTTTTATTTTTATATTTTATGAATCTACTAGCAAAAACTCATGACATAAATATTTAAAAGGGAATTAAATTTTAGAAAGATCTGACTTAGCTTTAGAGCTGACTTTAGATGTTGACTAAAGTTATGAATATTTTTAATTTGATTTTTTAATCATAAAATATATGATATACAAGTTTGTCTTTCGAATTTCATGAAATTCTTTATTTTGTATAAGTGCATTTAATGTTTAAAAGTTAATTTAAACATTAAATGTTAATTTTTAATTTCTTTTTATAATACAAAGAATCTTTTAAAAATAAATGCTATTTGGGTGTATATTATGGTTGATGACTTTGTTGAAAATATTCAAAATTTTATTCATTTATTTTTTTATTCAAAATAAAAGAATTTCATAAAATTTGAAAGATAAAACCATAAATGTTATTATGTTAATGTTAAATTAATTTAATTAATTTTAATTTTATTAATTTATTTAAATTAATTTAAACCTTAAATGTACTTTACAATTACAATGTTTAAATGTAGATTTATAATCCATTGTAAATATAATGTTTCATTTTTAACAAATCAAACAAAAAAAAAAATTTTAACTCGTCAAATTATTCGAAAAACAGTAATAAAAACCTATCGGATAATATATTTGTTTTATATATCTTCAATTATTTTTATTTAAATTTTTTTAAATATTACTGCAGGAAATTCATTGAAAAACTCAAAACGTTGCTATTAAATGAAATACCATTTATGATGGCTTTCCTCAAATAGCAGTATGTCGCTTTTGAAGATTCATCATGTTCTATGGCAGGTGGCCAACCCAAATGATCTTGAGGGCCACTTTGGAAATGCATCCTAACCCGCGAGCCGCTAATAAAATTATATATCCCCATTTAAATTTAGACCCACTATAGACATTTTTTAGAGTGAAATATTTGAAAAACGTAATAAATTATTATTATTGTGTTTACTATTATTCTTACATACCTGAACATGGTATATTAATAAGATACTAAACCAACTAGCGTGCCAGAAATATATAACACTAAAAAGGAAATATAAAAATATATAAATATAAGGTGAATAAAAAAAAACTAAAATCATTAAAAATATTTATTTTACTAGTGCGATATTTGTTCTTCCACTTTTCACTTAGATTTGCAAATCGATGGCGCACGCATCATGAATTTACATAATATAATTAAATTATTCTGCGAACTCATAACTGTAAACTCGTAAACAAACATGAGATCTGTCCTATATTCGCAAATAATATATTTTAAAATTAAAGTAAATTTTTTCTAATAATTTCAACAGTTAACTTTTTAAATATATGGATGCACACATAATGTATTTTTTAATACATTGGTTTTCATAATTTGACCATTATAAAAAATAAATATATTTTTAAAAGTGTGATAAATCTCACGGGCCGGAAAAATTTTCAAGGAGGGCCTTTTCCATCCTTTGGTAATATTCTGCACATTTTTAGGCTTGAACCAACTTTTAAATTAATTAAAATTTCAAAAAGCAACTGAACGGAAATAGTATTCATTCATGAAGCTCCAAATGCTTGTCTGAACTTCTGCTATGCATTAAATTGTATTACAGTCTTTTGACATACAGTACATATCTGACACATAGTATATTAATAAGATACACCAACGAGCGCGCCAGAATATAATGGGTTAATTCCGCTAACACGCACTGCAGACACGGCTTTCAGAACAATTCAATGGGGAATGAATTTAATAACTTTGTAAATTTTTGTAAAGATTGTATTTAATTGTTCCTGGCTTTCTCCCTTATGATATGTAAGTGCTGTATTATTAACCCTAAAAACTGTTTTTTAAGAAAAACATCCTCTTGTATATTACAAGCATGAGATCCTTAATATCAAATTATCCTTGAATCATTATTATTATTCAGCATTTAATATATATATTTATTTATATTTATATATTAAATGTTGAATAATAATCATGTAAAAAAAATGAAAACATCATGCTTAAAGTAATTGGCTCACTAATTGTTTATTATGTTATTTATTATAAATTATTTATACGTTGGCAATTGTGTTCTTTTCAGAAATGCTCTTTCTCTTATTGTAGATTAATACGGAGATTCTTGGCCGCGTAGCGGCCACTAGCTCCTTCATTGCAAAAATATTGAAACATATCGGTGGTCTCATGCCTTTGAGTCAATAAGAAAAATAGATAATTAAATGCCCTTTTTTAAAAAAAAAAAAAGAATTAATTATTCAATAAAATTATAAAATGAAAAATAACAAAAATTTCAAAAGTGTAGATGTTGATGAAATCAGTTGCATGTAATCAAAAAAAAAAGAATGAGCAAAAAGATCAAATTGGGAATAAAAAAGCAGCTTAGGAGAAAAGCGAACTTTTTTATCCAGGCACAGTTGTAGGTAATAAATCTGTCAGAGCAGGAAAAATCATCAGGATAAGGAATTAATTTAAAATATTTAAAACAGTGCAAGGTCTTTTGCTATGTTTGCGGGAAGAAATATCATAATCGCAATTTTGTAGGATATTTAAAACAGGGTTATTGATGTTTTGCATATCATTATAGAATTTAGTAGAAATTTTGTGAACAAATTGTCTTAAACTTGGAATCGAGAGAGCGCGTCTAATATCGTCATTACGAAAGTGAATTCGTTAACATTCTGAGAGTTTTGTTCTCAAGCCTTTGAATAATTTCAAAGTTTGTTGTGCAACAGAACCCCAAACTGGGCTTGCATAAGCTAATACTGGACGACGATAAGAGAGATATATTAGAATTTTGAGATTAAGAGGTAAAGCTGAATTTCTATTGATTAAAGGATAGAGAATTCTAAATTGAGTATTGAATTCATTTCTAAGGTTGTAGATATGCGATCTGTAGTTAAGTTTACTATCAAGAATAATTCCTAAGTACTTAGTTTCTTTAGACCATCTGATTAATTAAATTTTTTAATATTAGGAGGGTTATAGAACTTTTTTTGCAAGTGAAAAGAACTGCTTCAGTCTTGTCTACATTTAATTTTATCTTCCAGTTAATGAGCCATTTTTCAAAATCAATGATATAATTTTTGCAAATTTTCCTGGATTGCAAGTTTTTCGGTCTTGCGTTAAGATTGCAGTGTCGTCAGCATACAGACTAATTTTGATATTGTTCTTTTGTGGAATATCGTTTATAAAGATATTATAGAGGAAAGGAGCTGAATAGAGCCCTAGGGCACACCAGCATGAATATCACGAATTGAGGAATCAGTATTCCGCTTTTATGTTACAACAAAGTGTCTGTCTGAAAGATAGTTAAGAATTACTTGAATCAAATAAGGAGAGAAATTGTAAGAAATGAGTTTGTAAAACAATCCATTAACCCAGACTCTATCAAATGTCTTGGCCACACAAGAAAATTGCAGCAGTATCATATTTCCAGGTAAAATCCTTCAGCAACAGTTTCTAAATAGATTGTAGAGCTGATGAGTTGTAGAAAGTTTTTTAAATCCAAATTGCTGTGGGATGAAAATTTCTTTTTTGATTTGACTCACTTTTAAGGAGGTTCAGGATGACATTTTCAATTAGTTTACTAATAAAAGAGAGTAAAGAAATTGGTCTGTAATTATTCAGGAGAAGTAGGATCCTTTCCAGGTTTAAGAATTGGGAGAATTCTAGCTGTTTTCCAAGACTTAGGATAGTAACCAGTATGAAGAATAGAATAAGTAATTTTACATATCTCAAGTATTATTTTGAAAGGAAGGGTTTTTAACATTTTATTAGTAATTTTATCTATGCCAGGAGTTTTGTTAATTTTCACACGTTGTATCTATGTTATTTATCATAAATTATTGATATATTGACAATTCAGAAATGCTCTTTAGGGTGTAAAGAATAATCAATATTTCATTTGCTTTCATCTATCTTTGTTTTAACTTATTTAGCTTTATGTTATTACAATTATGTGTTAGAGATTATTATTACAATTCATTTCATCAAAACTTAGTTCCGATTGTCACATTTTACAAGCAATATGATAAAAATTATCCAGGCAACCAATACTCTCTTATTAATTAAAAATTAAAATAATTAATTAATAATTTGAACTAAATTTTAAACGAAGAAAAATAAATTACAATTTTACTGTTTAATTGGTTGTATTCCGTGAATTAAAAAAATATTATTTTACAAATCCAGAACATTTGGACCTAAGATTAAAAGCAAATACGAAATAATTATAACTATTAATTGAATAATTACATTATCCCTAAAAAATGTGCGAATGAGCTAGCGTGCAGGAAAGCTCACAGATTCAAATCCACTGACGGTGTTCGTTGCTTTCAAAAAACGAGGAGACTCAATGGCAATTGTGACAATGTATGTAAAGCGTCTCGCATTGATAGTCAAAACTATCTGATAAAAGTTTTCCCCCATTCGAAACAATGAAATGCGAGACAATGATCCCTAAAAGTAATGTGCGGCCTAATGGTAATGTGCACAGCTAACGTGCAGGAAGCACAAATCTGAACCACTGGCGGTATCTGTTTTAGGTGTGGCTTTCAAAAACGAGAAAGGCTCGAGGCGATTGTGACAATGTACAGAGACGGATTTAGGCTTAGGCCCGGCTTAGGACTTCAAATTTTTAGGGGGCGGCAAAAATTTTAAATCGATTTTGTTTTTTTATTAACTGTAAGACCGAGTTTTTATGCTTCTTTCCTTGCTTTGGCAACCTCAAAATTTCAATATTTAAAGAGTAGAATTATTTTTTTAAATAATTAATCGTGTAAGTAGTAAGATTTAAAATATCTAACAAATAGTTACTAAAAAAATTTCGTTAAGTATAGCATTTATCTATTGACGTTAGATTTTTCATATTCTTAAAAATCTAAATGTAGCGTTTGTTTGCTCGTCATTATAACGCAAAATATTAATTCACCATATTTAATTATACCTTTGTCCGATTACTCTACTATATATTTAATTCACTAAATTCAATACCTAAATTTAATTTGAATCCATTATTACTATTCGTATTATTACTACTATATATAATGGCGTCAAATTAACTTGGGCCTAAGGCACCATCAAACCTAAATCTGTCCTTGACAATGTATGTAAAGCGTCACGCATCGATAATCAAAACTCCTGATAGAAGTTTTTACCATATTCGACAAGCAAATGCGCGGTTGCTATCCTTAAAAGTCCTCCCGGAAGACAACGCTCTCTCCTCATCACCTATTGAGTCGTAACATACATCACTGGAATATGAAGCCCATGAATACAAAAACAAACATATGTCACGTTAAATAGGATGTGTACTTTTCAGCAGATGATATCCACATTTTAAAACTTCAGTGATTTAACAAGCTCACTTAAAAAATGTGCGAACAAATAAAAGAAAAAAATCATAGCCCAAAATCTAAAAAAAGTTACCTCTAGTGAAAAGCTTTATTTGAAATAGTATTTCAAGGCCTGGAATCTATTTAACCTTTACGTGTGAAAAAGGACAAATAGATCTGAACAAAAACGAAAGCCCAAAGGCTTCACACGCCAAGCTCAGAGCAAATGTACAAGGTAAATATTTAAAACGCTGTCGACTAAAAAAAAAAATATGGCGTCCACGCTCAATTTAACTGAATACACATTTTTACTCTTGCTTTAATATTTCAGAACGGAAATTCAAACAACGGTGAAAAGAAAGTTTCCGACTAAAAGAATTTACTTTTCAGTGAAAATATGAAAAAATTTCTAATATTTTTTTATCACTGCCACTTTTTTTTACCCTGAATTTCAATATTTTATATATTAATATGAATATAAATATAAACACATTTTTTTTTTCTCTAAATTGTTTACTTTATTCATTTACAGATATTTTTGTTCTCTTAAAATTTAGAAAAGACAAAATTAAAAATTATATATTTATACTTTCAATCAAAATGTTTTGATTTGTTTTTTCCCGGAAATTGAAGATTTAAGACTTTTCTTTAGCTAACTTATAGAGGTGTCTGCATCTTCTATAACGATTTGCTTTAATAAATATTAATAAAGTCTATATTAATATAGTTAGTCTATATTATATTAATAAAGTTATCTATTAAAACAATACTAATAATAATTTATTGTTTTAATAGATAATATTTTTGTACATCGTGAATTTTGTGTATACCACTAAAAGTTTCTGATAGAGGGAGGAGGAATATTAAATCTTTTCTTTGTGAACTTTCAGGAGTATCTATCTCATATTTGCATATCATATGGAAGAACACATAAAAAACTCCATCATCACCCGAATGCTGATGGGGTGATGGGGAAACACACGCTCACCATCAAACCTCCTCGTTTTTTCTTATTTTTTTCTACAACAGTGGATCATGCCCATTATGTGTAGTTGGAAAAGTCCACCGACGGGCAATGACGGGGAAAGCTCTACCTACTGGGAAGACTTTAGGGTTGCTGTCCTACAATTGCGTACCTTATGGCAGAGGGGCCTTAAAGCCCTCATCGAGCAGCTTGATAACCGATGAAAATGCTTACACAATCACTACCGAGTCACCTCGTTTATGAAAGAATTGATTGCACTACTCCAGCGAATTGGAATAGATGGTAGTTGAGCCCTTCAGTGCAACAGTGATTCAACTGTCCTCAAAATTAGAATCACTTAAAATAATACGCGGTGTGTCCTTTAATGTGTGTGTGTTTTTTTTTTTTTTTTTTTTCCCCCTCGCATATAACACAAATATGACCTAGTACCCTTAGAAGGATCCCTAGACGGGCCTTCATCAACAACTTCTCGCGTAAAATTGTTGTTTGTATTTTTAACACAAGCTTTTAACTTTTATGGCAAGTGTGTATTAATATAATTATTTTTAACAAGAATATTTTTTTATTTTGATGCAAAAACGTCATTGGAATTTTTAAAATAAGTTTCTTCTTTAAAATACGATAAATTTAAATAAAGACTGCTTTTGGATTATGCAATTTTATATTTTCTGGACTATTTCCAGTCACGAAATAATAAACAAATGCGTTAATTTATTTCGTAAACATATTTATTTTCTTCCCTATTAATTTTGTCACTAAATGCTAATTTATTTATTTTAATTTATTGCTCACTAAATGCTAATGTTCCATTTATGTAAGTAACAAACAGCCCACAGAGAACATTGCCTACCAAAGGAACTTGTAAATGTAGCATCTGCCCGCATTTGCATGTCGAATGTTAAAAATCAGGAACATTCCCACCATACAACTACTACTACACCATACCTAGAGCCGAGTTGCCATTTTACAGTTTGGGAATGATGTGGGTGAGAGAAGTCTGACTGGGCTCCGTGATGTTCTTACAGTCATATGAGACAGGGACCTACGGCTTAAAGTGGATTCCGAACCACCGCAAACATCCATGACACCTCCGGGACTCGAACCCGAAATCTATAGCATCAAACGCCACCATACAACTGGCAACCTATATAAGATGCTTAGACATGTCACAGTTATCACCGAGGTTTCTTATTTCTAAAAGCAAGGACAACAGAAGGTCATAACCAGTTCAAACCTGGGTCCTCCTGCACCTTAGATACGCACGTACCAGTGATCAACTAATCTATTTCATATAGCCTTATTTAGACAACCAAAATTTTATAATTTTTTTTTTTTAATTCAATTTTCTCATTTGGAATTAAATTCAGCAAGACAAATTGATCAATAATTACCAAGAAATATTAAAATATTTAAGGAGGAGTATAAAAATTATGAGCTAAATTACAGGGGGGGGTCCATTTAAACCACTACCACGTAATTTACTTATAACTTTTTTTTTTTATTGTATAACAACATAAACGTGCAGTCAGTAAGTTTAAAATAAAGCAATTGATTTTACGAAACTATTTTATTAAATAAAATGATTTGAATGTTCTTATTTTTTTATCATAATTAAACACATAATTGAATTCCTGTGTAATCTTACTAATGTGTCAACTTTACTCTTAAACGCATGTAAAATCAAGTAGGATTTTGGATGTGCAAATTGCTGTTTTATATAACAGCACTGACGAACAATTTTTCTATATCCTTGTATTAATCATGACATTGTTCATTAGAATTTTTATATTATTTAAATTTATATTTTATTATTATTATTATTATTAATAAATATATTAATATATATATATATATTTAAATGAAATTAAATCTAAATAATGACTGTAATGATAGTTTCAAACAAAATAAAGCATTTAACCTTAAAATAAAATATTTATGGTACATAAATTTCAATTTTAAAAATCGGATATTTTTAAATGCATTATGAAGAGAAACATTTTACTTAAAATCTGTCGACTATAATTTCTTTTGCACGCTTTAAAGTTAGCAAATAATGAAAAAAAAAATATGAATTTTTTCACAAAAAATATATCAGAAATCTTTTATGCGAGAAAATGTACAGATTAATGTAAAAATCTCAATAATAATAATAAAGAACAGATTTTGATATAATAAGAATTGATGTTTAAAAAAAAAAAAATTTAAATAATAAATTTAATATTTTTAATATGTTCATACGGATACCCTCTAATAATTTAACAAATTTATTCCATTGGATTGTATTGCGATTGAACGATACCAACACTGCTGCCATCTATATTAGATTTCAGAAAACTTTTTATGCATCGTTAATAAGGCCAATTCCATGATAGTCGACAGGTTTTGTAACACATGTATAGTTTTTAAAAAACAATTTTTATGTCTTATTTCATCAATATTTCCGAATTCGGCAAAACGTTATAATAACGTAATCTGTTTTGGAACTTAACATTCCTTAAAGTTTTTATCATTATCCATGTTTCGGCTCCTCCCACCTTATAGCATCAAACTACAGCCTTAAGACAAAAATATGAAGCCCCCCTTAAAAATTCAAATATTTTGAAATAGTTTCAAAATAAATTAAAACAAAGTTGTTAATTAAACAAGGAAAAAATTTGCAGGATTTTAATATATGGAAAAATTGCCTTTAGCATCTATTGTTTTGTATGCTAAGTATTGACTTGCAAATGAATGAGAGATTCATACCATTCTATACTTCTAAAAATTGTTTTAAGATAATGTTATTGAATGCTGGAGTAACTTTAATTTTTAAACTATTTATGGAATTTTAGATTAGTCTGGAAATAGTGAAATGTCAATGTTATCATACTGAATACACTATTTTAAATTTTACATTAGAATGAAGAAATTTAAGACCATTCAAGATGTACCTCAAGATTTCAATGGTTCATTGAAGTTCATCTTACTTATTCCAATCATACAAATTATCCATACAACTACAATGTAGCTTTAGTTTATTCTGTTTTCTCTTCCATGTTTTGCAACGAAAGTCACACATTCCAAATGATATTTTGCATATTTTTACAAAAATTATACTAATTGAAAGTTATAAAAAAATAAGTTTTTAAAAGATTCACTTAATAAGAACTTCTACACATCTTTGAAACATTGCTATTTAAAAAAAAAGAAATCTTAACGAAACTTACCTGAATATTTGATTACAAAACATATATTTTGTGTTATTTCCCAAGCACTAATTCAATCGAACTCATTTTAACCTTAAAGTTTGAAAAAGTGTTATCTGTTTTCTACAGAAAGCCACAGCTTTCTCATGCTTTTAGTTATTCTGATCAGCTAATGAACATCTAATTCTTACTGTTCTCTAATTCATGCGAGGTGTCCAATGATCATAACTTAACAGTCAACTAAATTTATTTTTTTCATGAATAAATAACAATGCTTAGATTCAGAAGTTCTTTTTTCTGTAAAAATCTTCCGAGTCTGTTTTCTGCCTTTCTAAAAATGTTCCAATGCACATCATAATCAGAAAATAGATCTTTGTACTATTATGATCTTTTGAAAATCTTAACTTATACCATTCTTTGTTCAAGTAAAAACAAAATACAAAAGCTGTACATAAATATACTTTATGAAAAGATTTTACTGTAATTTCTGTTGAATTAAGAAAATTCTGATTAAGAATCATTTATAAAACTAAATTATATGTAATTCATTTACTTCATTTGGTATAGAATTGGAAAATATTTCTACATTAATATTTCGATTTTCATCAAATTTTGAAATTTTCTGAACTTATTTATCCTTGCCTTCGCCTTGCAAGCTAGTATACATTTGTTACACTTATAATGCACAAACAAGAACCAGAATTGTTTTGTTCTATTTGAATAAGTTTACACAATAAAATAGACTTGGGAAGGAAGGGGGTAATATATTTTCTATAGAATTTCATATCAAAATTCGTTTTAGAGTTGTTCTGTAAAGGACTTTAATGCCACTTTTTCAGCAAACAATTGTAAAATTTATCAAAGATGGCCAAAAATATGAAGCCTCTTTTAAAAATGCTAAGTTCATATTTCTACTTGATACATTTTACAATAATAGAAAAACTGATTTTAAACTATTGGCTACAATCAAAATGTTATTCAATATATTTATTATAAATGAAACAATTTATAAATTTTCATCCGATTCACAAATGGGGAAAAAATTGTAGCATTTTGTGCATAATAATAAAATTAAATTTTATGTAATTCATTTACTTAATTTGATATAGAATTGGAAAATATTTCTACATTAATATTTCGATTTTCATCAAATTTTGAAATTTTTTGAACATATTTATCCTTGCCTTTGTCTTACAAGCTAGTATAAATTTGTTACACTTACAAACAAGAACCAAAATTGTTTTGTTCTAGTTTTATCTTGTTAATAAATAATTGCTTAATAGTAATGTAGGAAAAACCTCGTGATTTAAATTAACATAACTTTTAAACACTGGAAAAAAAAAAAAAAAATAACAAATATGTAAAAGTAATCCAAGTAAAATATAATCCTAATGCAAATCTTCCAATAAATAAATTTAACAATTAAGTGTTAAAGAGAGTGATAGATATATTTTCCTTTTGATGACCAAATACTTAAAAATTTCCCATAATTACTAAATGTGATATGCATTATTAACATTTAAATCTATAAAATAATATTCTATTTGACTAAGATTGTACAGTTCTTCCTAGAAAATTAGAATAAGTACTTAATTTTAACATAATCTTAGATTACTGGAAATTGAGACAATTTTATGTTACCAGTAACTGAGCTTAGAAATTCAGTGATTTTTTTTTTTTTAAATTAACTTCGATCCCATTTCCATAAATTGTTTTGTGCACATTATATATTGCTTCTTTGAAGAACTGCATATGATTTGGTTTTTATCATTTTTAAAATTCAAATTGAGTAAACTAAGAATAATATAAATTTTAAATCATATTAAGGAGTTCATCAATATGAAATTCAATATAAATTATATATATCACTGCAATAGAACTACAAATTTAGGGTTAAAGAATTATAAATAAGAAAAGTAATAAATGTTATTAAAAATATTTATCATTTTTGAATTATGTTGAAATGTAAACTATTAATGTCAAAAATAGAATTAAAATTATTTGAATTTAAACAAATAATTAAACAGAACATCACTATATATCTTTTAAAACATGTTTGTTGCTTTTTCAAAATATGGATAGCATAGTATACTTTATAAGGATCCAGTAAAATCTTAAACCCAATCTTCACAATATATCATCTCTTCGCGAAAGCATTTTAATTCAAATAATTTAAAATGCATTTCGGTCATATCATTTATAAAAATTTTAAATCACATGAACTAGATTTGATTTTAAAAATATACAATTAATAATAATTTAGAAAAATAAATCATTTACAAATATTTTTAAATTGATAGTTGTGTTTTATTAGAATATCCATGCAAGAATATAATTAATGTAAAATAAACAAAATGAAAAAACACATTTCAAAGAAAAGCTTTTTAATATCTTGGAAAACAATAAATAAACATAATTAAATACAGTAAAAAAGGCATGCACATATGCAGAGAAAATAAATAAAATGAAATCATAAAAAGGTGAAAAATAATTCAGATCTAGTATTAAATAAAAAATGTAATTTTCAAACAAAGATAAAACTAATATATAAATTATATGTAATAAAACAATTTGTTTAATGTATTCATTGGTGTGCGACAATTGCAAATTGAAATATATAATTTAAAAAAAAAAATTCTTATTTCAAAGTAATTTAAACTTGGACTAAATTACCGTCATAATATTTAATAACATTTATTCTATTATTTTAATGGATACATTATTAAATCAACTAATTCTGATATTTAAGTTTATGAATTAGAAAGGAAAAGAAATACGACTTTAAGATAAAGATATAACTATTTAATATATTGTTATTCAAGAAAAAAAAATACATTAAAAGCTTTAATAAAAAAAAAAAAAAAAAAACAAGTAATCAATCAGGACTAAAAATTAAAGTGTTAAAATTCAAGCATATAAATATTTTGATGTTAAAAATATAATTATTCCCTTAGATAACTATCTATTACGAGTTATTTTCTGCAACATTTGTTACTACTATCAAAATAAGAATTTACATTTCTAAAATCAGATACACTATTCCTTCTTGAAATCTACTATTCTGTATCTGATATTCCTATAAACCCACAATGTATAGACTACTTGTTATGAACAAATTAATAGTTATTTTGCACTATTTTACAGATTATGATTATTAAAAGAAAAATACAATATTTTAAAGGAAAATCTCAACCCCAAGTACATTGATTTAAATTCCACTAAGTATGGATTTAGGTATGAAATGGCCAATAAATAGAATTAAGAAATTAGTTATAAACTTCAAAACCTTATAATAATCAATGTAGAATTATTTACTATGATTATGATACACCAAATATCAATAAAAAAATATATATATTGAGCAGCATTATATTTTAAATAGAGAAGGAAGTACTAGTGCTTGATGCATTTAAATATATAATTTCCTAGTCTATACATAATTTAAAATATCGCAGAATAATTTTCAATTTCGAACCACTGGACAATAAATTTCTTCGTACATACTTTGAAAAGGTACTTAAATTAAATTCATAAAAAGTTCTCTATTTCTCTTAAATGGTGATAATGTATGTTTTAGATCAATTAGCACAATTACAACATAAGAAAACTTCAAAAATTGGTATTGGATGTAAATTTTAAATAACCGATAATATCGCAGAAAAATTTTTACTTTAAAACGAAATCAAATGTTTTTACTCTTAGTGATATCTTCTTAAACTAATATGTTGTTGTTTTTCCTCCTTAACATAAATGATTTAAGAAATTTAATGCAAATTATTATAAATATAAAAAAATAAACAATTGAAAAATTATTCCTATTATAAAAGGAAGATAATTTCATAAGAGAAACAGTATAAAATCTACAGACACCAAATTTAAAAAAATATTTCATGCAATACTTTTTCTTTTACAAAACAATTAAACTATACAGTGATGGCCAAAAGTTTCACATCACTTCAGCAAACGATTTGTTCAATACTATGTCAAGAAATATTAGAAAATGTTAATTCCATCTTTTGCATCATCAATGGTTTACAAATTATAGTTCTTAAGTATGCTAATGTAAGCTAATTAATAACATACAAATTTGAATTAAATAATTATTAAAAAATTTTCAAAACATTTTGAACAAATCAATGTATAAATCTATAACAGCAATTCAACAATAGAAATTAGGGCTTGAAATTAAAAAGTTTTGCTGACTATTGAAATGAAACAAAACTTAACCATGATTATGCTTTTATAATTTTACTCTTTTCCTAGAACTAAAATATAATAAAAAATATTGACATTACGGAAAATTAAAAATAGTTCTCAGTTATGCAATAGAAATATTTTAGTATATATAAAATCTTTTAGATTTACTGGCAGCCCTATATTTCAAAAAACACATCTACCATAATTTCATCTGATTCTAAAGAAACAATAACAAAAATCAAGAAGGTGGAACTACAGTAAACAAAATGGGCAAACCACAACATTCACCAGAATGTGAACAGGAACCCATACCTCTTCCATCAAGGCTTTCACGAATTTTCTGTTCTTCATATTCCAATCGCTGCTCCAATTTTACTTCTGGGGGTGCTTGTTCACTCAATAATTTTTCATGCTCTTTAACCCAATATTGGTGTTGCTTCTGATACTCACGAAGTTCTGTCAAAGTGTTTTGGAGGTTTCTGATAAAAAAATTTTTTTAATGATAACGTAACTAAAAATGTCAAAATCTTAAAATAAATTTTAAATTTCTTAAAAAACACATTTTATTCATTAATTATGACTTTTTAAATTTTAAAATACACAAGTACCATAATCATAAATAAGCAGGCAATTTTCAATTTATATACATAATTTGATAACCTTCAAATAAAAAAAAAAAATGTAAAATTTATTAATTTATAACTTTCATTAAAATTCAAATTTCAAAAGATAGATTTAGATTATTTTTTGTAATTATTAAAAAATATATACATTCCAAGGCTACAAATAAGGTTAGTAAATCAATATCTAAAAATATTTTTTATTAACATTACAGAAAAATACCCATGGTCCTGTCACCAATAGTGTGGAAAACAGGCGAGCAGTTGGATGGATTGAAAAAAAAGAGTAACATAGGGGATGAAATGTCATTCAATAACTTTAATTGCAATAAGAAAAAAATTTTAACTTTACATTACACAATACTAAAAAGAAAGCCATATGAAAAATTTCACACTAATTCTTTAATTTCATAGCAACTGTGCACAGTGTATTTCCAATTAGCACCTCAAAATAATCAATTATTTCGTTTCTGCCATTAAACAAAGTGTTCACAATTTTTTACGAACTAATTCTTACACAAACAGAAGTTTTAGTAAAAAAAAATTTAATTCCTCTACAATACTTGACATCATAAGTAATATCTAAAAGAAAATTATTCAAAAAAACATTAGCCATCACAATTAAAAAAATTCTTTTAAAATTTGTTGATGAAATTGATGTAATCTATTAATAATGTTTTTATCATAGCTCATGTAATACTTCAAAGTTAGCAAATTGGACAATAGAATTTTTATTAGTAAGTTGTTTTTCAACTTTAAATAAAATTTAGTTGATTTCAAAACTTGGGAGGAAAAAAAATGCCAGTTTAAAAAAAAAATTTAACTATAGCTTATTTCCTATATAGCATAAAGAGTTATTAAAATTAACGAGTTTTATAAAATGAAATTATTTTGGTGATGACAATTTAAAAAAAAAATCAAATTTGTTTCAAGGCATATGTCTATGGGTTTCTCTTTTATGCAGAAATTTTTCATAACAAGTTAATGATTTTTTTCCCTTATCATTTAACTCAGATATTAATTTATGTTTTCCCAAAATATTTTTAACTTTTTACAATTCACCAGGGACCTTTTGTTAAGTTTTCTATTTCATGTGCTTTTCTGATAGAATTGAGTCTTATAATAATACTTTTGCAAACACATTCAGAGCAAAACATGGTTGTCGTAAACATGCATATAGTTTAAACTTAACACATCCATGCATGTCCCAAATAAATTGCTTTTCTGTCGAGTGGAAACAAAGGTGAAGGAAATCAATAAATTTAAGTACACATAATATACAAGAAATATCTTACATGTGTTGAGATTCTAAAGCCGTCTCAAGTTTGTCATGACACATAACAGCATGATATCTTTGTGCAGCATTTGTGAAGTCTGGTTGAATCTGAGAGCATTATCAAAACAAATTGAAGACTTGTTATAGTCAGCCAAAACCTGCAATTGAGAAAGCAAATATGTTTTAAAATTGCTAATTGCAATAAAATTATCTAACATTTTCTTTAATTTAAAAAGATTTTTATAAATTAATAAAGAAAAATGTTTATAACAAAATTGAATAAGCATAATAAAAAATTATATACCAAATAAATGTATTTTTAAAAATAGGTAATTATAAAGCTTTTATCAGAAGAAAATTTTAAAAATTGTATCAGTTTGTAATTTATTTCAAATTATAAATCGCTCTTTAATATATTTCTAAATTATTTATAGTGTTTTAATCATCATGTCCGGCAAACAGTTCTTCAACAGCTTATTTTCCATCTTGCACATTAAACAAATAACAAATTTGTAATTATGAGACTTTGCCATTTAGTTCATGTGTTAGCCTTCTTATACAGAATGTTAACTTGCAATATTTTGTTTTTCATTTCCACTGCGACAATAATTCATTTTTTGTATAGCTTCAATTATTTTACATTATCTGTAAATATTAATTTGTTCTAATTAAATGTTGTAATGTAGAACCACGTTATTTCATCATATAATCATTTTTTCCCATGTGATACAATTCTATTACCATATATTAAACTTACAGCACAGAATTACCAATATTTTTCAAGTAAGGAATTTAATTCAGTTCTAACTGAACCCAATACATGTTTATTTATTCATAATTAACTCTAGCTACATAAAGCTAGAAGCTTTTAATTATCTTTTTATGCAAAGCTTCCCAACAATGATAAATAAGTCTCTAATAAGTAGCAAGTGACATTTACAACCTTCAAATCAACACCATTCTTTAATACCTATAGGATCAATACACCTTTTGATAGTACATCTCCAAAATGTTCAAGATAGTTATGCCAAAACAAAAGAGCATATTGAATCTTTTGCTATACAAATACATTAAAGCAGAAGAATACTTTCCACTTGAAAAGAATGATATTGAATTTTTCTTAATTCCTTAATCCTGAATTCTTACATTAATTGAAAATTTAACTATAGACAACTCCAATATTGTAAGGTATTTTCAAACATTTTTAAACAATAGAAAAAAAAATCAATGCTCATATATTTGGTACGACAGTACAAGATGTATCTGATCAGCAAAGAAGGCTGGGACTAAGTTACATCATTGGACTATGCAACTCTTAGAATGCCAACGGGGTTCAGTTATAAAGGACAAGTAGCAAAACTTATTTATACATTATCCTCCTTCCTAAATTTCCTACTATTAAAATTTAATATAATTTTTTAAAAAGAAATCAAAATATCATTAAAAAATATTCATACATATGTATTTAAAAATTGCTTACATAAGAAAAACTTAAATTCAATATAGTTTGTTAAAAAGTGACAATTTGCAAAGGAAAAAAAATATTAGACAACAAGATTAAATGACTGAGCTATTTGAAATGATTCAGCAGGTAACTTGATTAAGGCCTGTTTTCATGATAATACAATAAATTTTAAAATTAAGACTTGCAGATGAAAGTTTTATATTATTCATGAAAAAAATTTTCTACAACTAACTAATATAAGATCTTACTGATATTATTAGACATTTAATTTGCCTTTTAAGTGAAAAGTACTAACAGATATGTTCATTATTTTTTACTTAAAATTGCATTATATTGCCACATAGAAAGCATCAATAGACAATCTATCAATAAATTCATATCATTATATAAAATATACATATTATTTAATCAAATATTCAATTAGTACGTACCACAAATTGCAATTACCAAAACTTTATTATAATTTTTAAAACAATATATTGTTGATGCAAAAATCAATTTTTTACATATTTCTCAGATGGAAAAAAGTAATAAGACAAACATAGAATATCAGCTAACAACTAATTAGTTTTGGTAACAAAATGCACTAGATGTTAAACAATATAAATGAAATAAAGAAGAAATAATGCAATTATTTTCACAGTTTGCTCAGATTTAATGCATAAGTAACCATAAATACTTTAGCATAACGTAAATTATAAATATCTTTAGTAGACAAACAATGAATACAAGGTATAAAGAAATATTAAATAGCATATAGGTAATATAAATTAAGAAATTTATAACTATATTAATTTTAATATTTTATTATTAAATTTATTATTTATAATAATATTATTAATTATTATTTAAGCAACTCCTTCTTCAATTTGCTTTAAGAAATTTATTTGTGCAAGATTCCAAATAAATAAATTTTTTTAATTGTCATTGTTACTTCAAGAATCAATTTTAAAGAAATAAAAATAAATAAAGGAACTTACAGCATATATATTCCCAAGAGTGAAATGGCATATTGCATTAGTGGGTGCAACATCGACAGCAGCATGTACAACAATGGCAGCTTCTTCAGGCAGATGGGAAAGGTGGAGAATATTACCCAAATTTATTAATGATATATCTTTGAACTCTCTAAGAGATGAAATAAACAAAATTTTAAGCAATCTATACTCAATTTAAAAATATAAATTTTGTTAAAACTTTATTAAACATCAGGCAAGCATTTCTCACCTAGGAGAATAATGCAAAGCTCGCCGAACACACTCGATAGCATTAGTGGCATTTCCTTGGATACGCCAATAATAAGCAGCCATATTAAACAAAATCCATGATGTTCTATTCTATAAAATAATGAGTAACAAGAATTGCCAGAATTAGTTCCTTAAAAACTGGAAATTAATAAAAAATTTCTAATTTAATAATATAAATAATTTAAAGCAAGTATAGTCCAGTTACAGATAGTGTGGAATGGTAAACTTTCAGTTTAGAGGTGAAAAGGGATGAATCAATTCCTTGCAAGTAATCAGATATATATGGCACAAAGCTGCTTTGAAAAAAAGATTTATAATAGCTTGTGTGAAATTTTTTTTCACCAAGTTTCAATTTTCAATATTTTGTAACTTAAAATTTAAATATTAAAAACTCTTATTAAAATTAAAAATACTTCTTACGTGGCATTTCCTGCCCATAGCACAGCTCTTTTAATCCCTCCAACTCAGTCGCTACCAATTTTCTATGCGATCAGTGACCAGACAATACTACAACTATATATATTTTTTATTTTTAAGTACCTAGAAGATTTTATCTAACAAATCAAAATCTCTTATAAAGTAATCATCATCTATTACAATGACTGTTTATTTTAAGATTGAAAATAAATTAGACAAATTAATTTACTTTTGAAAATGAAAACGAGAATAAATGCGGGCATAAATTTTCAATTTAAATTACAAGAAAAATTTTCAAATAAAACAGAAGAAAATGATTAGAAAAACTATTAATGTATAGAATTGCATATTTCAAAAAGGTATAGTTCTTTTATCTACTTTTACTAGGATTATTTTATTTCTAAACTTATTTTTAATATTTGATAAATTTTTAACAATCGTTCAAAACAATTATAATTTTAATGTACAGTTATTTCAAAATGTAATTTTAAAAAATGATCAATTTTTTTTAAAATAAAAAAAATTAAGGACAAAAGGCTATTATAATATAATATTAGTTTAAAAATAAGATTGTTTAAATATTGAAAATTTTAACAATATTGTTTTACATTAAATACATCCAAATGATATTAATTTCAAACAGTATAAAAAGATTAAATTTAAAATAAATTATGCTTAAAAAAAAAAAAAATACTTTTGGAGAATTCTGAACTAAATGGCCATATAAATCAATATCTTCAACAGTGGTGACTGCATGCTGAAGACCCATTTCAGCCGTCATTGTTAAATTATGACGATCTCGGACTCCCTACAAAAAAAAAAATTCATAAATTTAGATTTTACTGATAAAAACAAAATTAGAAAAACTATAAAAAATTTTACAAAAATGAATACTTATAAAAGAATACTTACTAAAATAATTTCTGTAAATTAAAAAAATAAATAATATAGACTGTTTTACAAAGATATATACATACACACACACACATACACTTTGCAATATAATATATACATCATCAACCTTATATTCATACAGTAAAGTACATAATAGTCAACTTCCAGGATGTTATGTAATTACATATGTAATACATATGTAATTTAGGCTTCCTAAATACACTAATTCAAAATATATATATATATATATATATATATATAAATATTCAAGATTATCCACAAAATAATTGTACATTGTTGATCAACATTCACATAATAATTGTATGTTGCTTGTTATTTTCATAGCCTTTTGATTTTGTATGAACACAAAATGCACACTTGTATGAGAACATACAAAACCAGCCTTCGTGAGATTATTAGGAACAATATTCTGGTCCCAGATCTTGCTGTATACATACAGTTACATCATACAACATACAGTATAGTATTTTGATATGGTGAGGTATATTTAACAATATTTATATAAATTGTTTTGATGATTGATTACAACTATAGTTTGATAACTATTCATTTATCAAAAAAGTATTTCTACAGTTACAAGCTACTTTCTTAGCCAATTTAGAATTCCTTAATTACATCAATTTATAAAATGTACAATTTGCTCAAATTCTTCTAAATATTTTATCTCTGTACAATATCTCATTTGTCATAAAAAAAAAAAAATCAGCTATTCAAAAATATCAAAATAAAATTTTTAAGGTTTCTCGTTATAATTTTGATTTGTTCTTTTAGAAATTTCCAAGACACAAGATTCAAAAAGTTTAATAAATATTTACCAATTTACTAAAGCCAAAACATCTGTAAATTTGAAATATTCCATTCCAAAACTTTTACATCTTTTAGAATTTGTATTTTGTTTCTTTAATTTATGACACTGAAATTTTTAATTTATCAAATCAGACAGCTTCCAACATTATTTTTAATTAAAGCAAGTATAAAATTTATACCCGAAACAAAAATATTAAAAATAAAATCTATTTTACTTTACCACTAAATGTTCAAATGCATTCATGCTGAAGTCTAACTCTATAATCTTCTGTGCAGTTAGGCTTTTGGTATTCAACATTACCAGCTATATTCTCAGCAAACTCTGTAAAGTCATCCCTAATAGAAAAAGGAAACAAAATTTAATGATAACTATTATGACATTTAGATTTGATAACCAATAATTTATATTAACTTCAATTATGAAAACTGTATATCATAAAAAGATTAACTTCAGGTTAAATGAACATTTTTATACAGAATTTCAAACATCAGCAACAAAAAAATTACACATAAAAGAAGCCATTATATTATTTTCACAATAACCATCTCTTAATTAAAATTCATTTTATCTTTCAATAGCATTAAAGTAGTTTTAATGCAGTAAAAATGAAAAATGTTTGACCATAGATAAAAAGTAAATCAAACCTACTTACTTGATCCAACTATAAACAAAGCCTAAACAGAAACAGAAAAACTCAGTTAAAAAGTAATATATACAGTCAAATAGAAATTATTAAAATAACACACACACACACAATTCTAAAGTGATTTTATACGAGTTTGTTAACAAAATCTAGATAGGAATAATAAAATTAAAAAATTAAACAGAGTGCTCTTTGATAAGAATACCAGATTGGAAAATTATCATTCAATTGAGAGCTAGTAATATTAAATAAATCTTGGTTCTTAAGCACATGTCTGCATTTAGAGAAAAGAGTTAACTCTAAACAGGCCCTCACTATCATACAAGGATGTACTTGGATGATGTGTATAAAGGTAATACTTCTTTTGATTGGGTATATATATTCTTTAAAAACCTTGTACCATTATTTTAAATTTGATGCAGAATAGCATTAGATGATTATCATATATCTACATATATCCTACTTTAATACAAAATATATGGGGGGTTTTCCCTCCTTTTTAATTTATAAAAAATTTAATAATTTAGCCATGGTCTTCATGCATCTTCAAAAAAATACGATCAAAAATTAAAATGACCTTCAACAACTTAAATTTTCACAGGTTGCCTATGAAAAGTTAAAAGGAAGTTGTTTTTATGGTTATAGAAAAACAGTGAACACAACCATAAAACCAAAAAGATGGTTTTATGGTTGTGTTGTAAAAAATACATCCAGTGCTTGCTGTTCGAAATGATATAACGTGGTCAAAGATGGGTTTAGAAATAAAAACAAATTGAAAGAAAAAAACTGAAAAACAAGAGAAGTCAAAAGCATGTTGATGTGGTTTCATTGTCGCATTTAGGAAACCTGTAATTAATCAAAAACGTTGTAGCTTAAAACTCTATAGCCTTCATTAAGCATAACATAAAACATTTTAAAAAATTTCAATAAATTTTTTTCTAAAAGTTTGACTCTTTTTTTTACATGGACATGATGAAAAAGACAGTATAGTAAATATAAGGACATTTAGAGGATTTTGCATCTAAATTCGATTAAGATTAGATGAATAGTTGGAAACTAGTAGTCGTTCCAGTATTTCAAAGATATTTATAATATCATTCAAAATGAGATATTAACTGCCTGCTACACATATACCACAGAGATAAAACAAAAAATTTAAGAAACTTCCTTTAGAAGTGTCATGGCTAATTACAAGAGATATTTTGCAAAGCAATCATTGGCCACTGTTCCACAATGTATATTGAATGGAGAAAATTTCAACGATTTGAGATGTATATGTAAAAATTTAAGCTGTTGGAATTCGCTCAGTCTCGAATCATATTTCTTAAGGATACATGAAGACCATGGTTACATTGTTAAAAATTTTTTTCATATAAATAAAAGAAAAATTATAGATGGTACATCAAAATATATTTTGGAACAACTGGACATAATTTTTTAAAGAAATCGACAAAAACCTTACAACTCTGACATTTAATGATGTGAATGTAAAGAAAAAAAAGAATTCAAATGAAAATAAAAGCAGCTTCAATAGTGCATATGTCATTCAACTGCTATATACATCAATTTAATAATGAGAAATGTAACAAGCATTATATAAAATGCAAAAACATCCCTGAACATATTTCCATTCTAAGGAAGCATAAAGAATGCCAGTATTCTATACTCATCTTCTATAAAATAAAATTTTACTACACAGACCATAAACAAAGTTCATAAAAATCTATAAACTTTAAAACTACCTCAGCTGAAATTTAATCATCAAATCAAATCCTTGCAGAAACAAATAAGAATTTTTTGATTTCTTAAAATACCTATCAAATAATGAAATTATTATCAGATCATGCCCCGTGTTGCAGCAATTTACAATAAATTAATGTGTGTAGTAGTAGTGTTCAAAGTCAATAAATATTCGATTAGTTTTAAAGTTAAAAAGATTAAAAGAAAATTTGACATAAGTTCGAAATGTATCCAAACATTAAAAAGAGAAAAAAAATGTTACAAAAATACCTATTTGTGCTTTATATGAACAAGTAGCATATGTATATATAGACATATTTTTTATTATTCATTTGTTCTTTACATCTTTCTTTACTGATTTCAATACTAAAATACATAGATAAGAACGAATACAAGTATAAAAACAAACTTTCCTTTAAAAATTTTTTTATTTTGAAATGTACTCATAAATTTCTTAAGACTTCATAAATATTAATAAATGCCATGTTATATCTCTCCTTTCAATTAATCAGTTTGAAATAAAAATAGAATATAAAACTAGTTCTACAAGTAGAAAATTTTATAAAACAAGTTGGCCCTCCTGATACAGAACGAAATGCAATATACATACCCAAACTCTTTGTAAGGTGGAAAAGGAACAACAGTGCTTGCATACAAATCAAAATCTGTAAGTGGTTTCTCGGCTGCCACACAATCTTCATCAGTAGCATATATTTTGCCCTCCAAATTTGTCTCCTTATCTTCTCGACGATCAATTTCCTCTTTCTGCTTCATTAGTTGTTGTTTCAGATCTTCAATTACAACAGCACGTTTCTCTTGCTGTATTAAAGCAACAAGATCATAGGGGCGTTTCAGAGAATATACAGAGTCCAACTAAAATAAAAGTATGTGTCAAAAAATGTATGATGTTACAGTGATGCTAAAGTTGCAATGATGTTTATAAAAATCGATTTATAAAATTAATAAAAAGATCTAATATTTTAATGCTATTTTAAATATTGCAATTATATATATGTAATGTTCAGTTTAAAGTATAAAATTTTATAGAATATCATAATTTCATTAATAGCATTACTCCCCTTAATTTCTAAATAATTAATTTTATAAAGTATATTTGTGTTAAATTTAATTTCCCCAAGTCATTTTTAACAATTTCAGAAAAGATTGTAAACTAGATGGATAAGATGTTGACAAATGAAAAACTAAGGTTTTAATTGACTATCTGCATAAAAGCAGATTTACTAGCACACATATAATTCTAACATGAACAAGTTAGAATATATCTCTGACATGCACAAGAGATTGAAGCTTGTAAAAACTTCTGCCAAATAAAACACTGCAAAGAATTTACAAAATATGGTTGATAAAACAATGAAATTTATAAAATTTTAATATATTTTTAGAAAAACAAATTTCAAAATCAAATATTTATTCTGTGTAGCTCTATATTCATTTTTTATAAACTTTTAAATTATGGAACAAAGTAATTAACTTTTTTTGTTATTGTTGTTTAACATGTCAAATCATTCTTAGGAATTTTTGCTACAACAAAATGATTAATGTAGAACAATTATATAAAGTTAAGAGGCATATCAATAAATATTTGGATTGACAATGAAAGAGAACATTATTAAAAATTTCTTAGATCATGTTTAATAAATTTAAAGTTACTTTGGATTTAAATGTCTTAGAAATAAGGTTGTGAATTGACAGTATCAAGAACCCTCACAAACATCAGTAACTATTTCAGTTTGCTGTCAGGACAATTTACATCAAATTATTGCTAGAAATAAACAACAAAAGGTTGAATTACAAAAGTTAAGCTTTTTAATAATGACAACAATTTAATAGAAAAGGAATTAGGAAAACTATCCTAGATTACAATGTTTCTTTATCTTAATCAATAGCTTCAATGTTTTGTGTTTTTCTTGCATGTATGGTTATTTTTTTAAATTCAAAGCCTTAAATTATAATTTTGATAGAACATCTGAATTTTTTTTATTCCTCTCAGTTGGAAGAAAAAATTTCATCTAGTTTTATTATTACCAGATATAGTCTAGAATTCAATAAATATATAAAATTTTAAACATTTCATTTAAAAATT